>CATIWF010119654.1:0-32549 GCA_949630135.1 Balakata baccata
GGACTTTCATTAATCAGTTTAAGATCTATATCATTTCATATGCAAATGAATACCAAATTAATAAAAATGCCTCTTATTAATGAAATAAACATGTACAATAAGTGCTAAAGGTGATTGCCTTAAGAGCACTTCTCTAACACCATAAGGGTTAGGTATCGGTATGTTCTTTTTACATGGTTCAGATTTATATGCTTTAATAGATCCTGATTCCATACATTATTATATTTGCACGAGCACATCTAAACAATAAGATATGGTTATGAATTGGGTTTATAAGGGTTTTCCATTAGTTGTTGATGGGAAATAATTTCTTTTTGATTTGATAGAGTTACCTTTCCATGAGTATGATGCTATTCTTGGCATGGACTGGTTGTCATAGCATGGGGTAGTAGTAGACTGCTAGGGTAAGTTTGTGAAACTTAAGACGGGTGACTAGGATATTATCATAGTGAGAGGGGAGTTGTTCCCATAGCCCTTACATGTGGTTTCCAGGATGAAAGCCAAGAGGATGATGAGGAAGGGATGTAAGGCCTACTTGGCCCATATAGTTGATACTAGGAAAGGAGGTCCACACCTCAGTAGTATCCTTATAGTAAGGGAGTTTCCAGATGTATTCTCAGAGGAATTGCCATGTCAACCCTCGGATATAGAGGTTGAGTTTTCTATTGATCTCATTCCTTGCACAACACCCATATCAGCTATGCCTTACAGAATGGCTCCATCTGAAATGAAGGAGTTAAAAGCCCAGTTGCAAGAGCTACTAGATAAAGGTTATATCAGGCACAGTGTATTACCCTAGGGTGCATCAATGTTATTCGTGAAAAGAAAGATGCGTTGATGTGGTTGTGTATTAACTACAGACAATTGAACAAAGTGACTATCAGGAACAGATATCCACTGCCTAGAATTGAAGATTTATTTGAACAACTGAAGGGTGCTAGGGTGTTTTCAAAGATTGATTTACGATCGGGGTATCATCAGTTAAGAGTTAAGGCTAAAGATATAGCCAAGATTGCATTCAAGATTAGGTACAGGCATTACGAGTTTGTGGTCATGTCGTTTGGATTAACGAATGCCCCTGCAGCCTTTATAGATATAATGAATAGAATTTTTAGGCCATATTTGGATCAGGTTGTAGTGGTCTTCATAGATGACATTTTGGTGTATTCTAAGACACCAAAAGAATATGATCAGCATTTAAGGATTGTTCTACATATGGCATATGGTGGGTATATAAGAGGTATATTGGAAGGTTAAGAAGGTACATTTAAGGTATATGAGGGCCATATGATTGGTTTTGGGTCATGGGCTTTGAAAGGAGTTGAAAAGAAATGAAGAAAAGTGTGAAAAACATGATTCATGACCATGAAAGGGTTTTGTTCATGGTTGTGAAAAGGCTTATTCATGAAAGGGCTTTGTTTATGGCCATAAAAGGGCCTAATTTATGACCATGAAGGATTTTTTCATGGCTATGAAAGGGCCTTGTTCATTCATGACCATGAATGATTTGTTCATGATCGTGAAAGTTGTGATTTGGGCTTTTTAGGGCAGAATAGTTCACGACCAAGGCAAAAAGTGTCATGACTGTGAACCTGGCTGTGAAGGGGACTACTATAAATAGTCTAAGCTCCATTTATTTCATTTAAACCTAATCCAAAAAGCCCCAAAAACCTAGTAAAGCCCCAAATCCTCAGAAAACCCATCCCATACATGATTTTGATGAATTCTAAACTCCCAAAACACAAGATCTATCATTCAAAAGCAAGAATCAAACATGGATTTGGGAGATTTATCAAGGAAGAAGATGAGGTTGGAGAAAGAAAGTGTGAAGCTTAAGGGAACTCAGATTTTCCACTAAATCAACCGTATTTTTCTTCCTTCTTTGGGTAAGATTTCATGTTTTCCCTCCTCCTTTGATAAATTTGTGCTTAATTGATACGATTTTCTTGAAATGGGTAAAAATCCATTTGTAGATGGGTATGTTAGAGATGAACCTTACGTTGCTTAGGGAGAAACTCCCCTTTGAGTTTGATTTAGATGTCAAACACATTTTTTGAGGAGAATTTAAGAAGAAAGAACCTAGCTTGATGATCTTTGAGTTAGGGTTTGTAGTATATGGCTTGATGTAGCCATAAATGTTGATATATAGTTTGAGCTAATAGGAAATAGTTGTGGTTATGTTTAGATGATGCCTTTGGAAGGTGGAATCATCCACCAAGGAGGCTAAGCAAGCTTAAAGCTTAGATTTTGAATTAACTCCATAAGAGGTAAGTATACATATGCATCTTGATTTGTTGAATGACATAGAAATGAAATAGATGATATGTTAATTAGTAACTAACATAGAAATGGAAATATGTATTAGATTAATTGAGATATAAAAGCTATAAATGATTTAAATAGAGAGGGGCTAAGCCAAGTTTGATTAAATAGCATGGTTTTAATATGCTAAAAACATTTGAGTCCTATCATAAGTAAACATATGTTAGTGATACCACCGATAGATAAAATAATGATAGTATCGGTATAATAGATCAAAATTATGTTTAGTTGGATATGAATTAGGTTGTTTAAAGGCTTAATGGTATGAAAAGTAAGGTTAATGAATAATAAATGATATTGAACGAGATTAAGGAAAGATGAATAAGTTAAATATGATTAATAGAAGTTAATAAAGGTCTTGATACATGTATATTTTGGGATTACTAACCCAATTGTTTTTAAGCCAGGCTTAATATTTATCTTAAGAATTGATAATTGGCATTGCATAAGCTCTAAGAAATCACTTAAGGAGTATGGAAAATTGCATAAAAGGGGTAAGTCTCTTAATTGAGATTTGTAAATTGTTGAGTTGAAAATATATGCATAACTTGTACGTATGATATTAATTGATTGTGTTTGCCATGACTTGTATATAAAGATGATTTTGCATGTTGATAGGAGTGGCTACATTTGGTTAGCCTTAGTGCCTTTTTGTGGAATTGTAAACTTTGATATTTAATATAAAATATGCAAGCTTGCATGATTAGTACATATTAATAGACATGTGAAATGGGAAAATTACATGGATAATAAAGGCATGTTTTAACATGATTTATCATAAGTATTGATTAGTGGGGTGGCAATTGGACCATCATAGAGGTTATCGTATGTGATATGCATGAAAAGACGTTAAATTTGATATCTAAAAATGGAAATAGCCCATTTCATAATCAAGTTGAAATTTTGTCATGACTATGAATAAAGAGGCAAAATCATTCATGCCAAGCCATCACGACCAGGCTAAGGAGTCACGATCATGAAGATACTATTCACAATAAAGTTGAAAGTTGTTATATGATTTGCAAATGCACTTGTAATATGCTAAAACATTTTATATGATATTATACCATAAGAAAACATGTTTATGAATTTGAATATGCATGAGATTGTGATTATATGCTATGCATATGGATTGATGCATATAAAAATATAATGGAAACAAAAGGAATATAGTATTAAATGCTCATTTCTCTACTTGAGGACTACATTAGGGTCAATGATGCATCATGAAGAGGATAAGCGATACGTATCGACGAGATCTATGAGTGAGGATCAGGTTGTCTAGCCCTGGTATGGATGCTTATGTTCTTGGTACTCATACCCATTATACTTAGTCAGGTTAGCTGAGCTCAGGTTTGAGTGAGCATGCTTGACTTGAGGGAGCTCGAATGAGCAAATAGATTATAGTGGATGAGTAGGATGTCTAGCCCTAGACTGGGTATGCCTACTTCAGACCTTGTATACATAGTGAGTAGGATGTCTAGTCCTGGTTTGGGTGCGCCTACTTCAGGCCGCCTGCTTGGCAAGCCTAGGCGGGATATGACTTTTCATTTTCTTCTCCTTTCAATTTTATGACTTTTCATTTTCTTCTCCTTTCAATTTTGATCTAGTTTTCTTTTTTCTTTTAGCAAGCCAATCGGTGGGCCCGTCGACTCCCCCGAACAATTTTTTCCTGCAATCTTATCGCGATCTGACTCGAAATAGTTCTCTCATATTTTGGATCCTATCCAAAGCCATTTTACTCAATCTTCACACCTCCAAAGCGTGTGACCCATTAGGTTCCCAATTATGTTGGCCACTTAAATTATCAAATAATTTAAGCAAGTCATGAGTGGTATCTGGCAACACATCATGACTTCCAATTGACTAGAAAGTTAATGGTTTGACTACAAACCTTTCCATAGATAATAATATGTGCAATTCATCCTTTCACCATACTATACCCCACTCGGTTCAGAGCATGGACTATGTGTCAACTCCCGCTAGACTAACTACGTCACATCTAGCCTAAGTGATGTTAGATCTTGTCCTTGGGACTCATTACTTTATTAGACATGTCACTGAAGACCATCTTCAGGATATTTCCACTCTAGCTAGAGATTCCCGAGTAATGATCTCGATAAAAGGCCGTGGGCATACTCTCCCTCTAACAGAAGTGATGAATCCTCTGTTGGCTACCCAATTACCTTCGAATACCTCAAGTTGTACCCAATCACCACCCTATGAGCGACCTCTATAAGGCAATAAGGAATGGAGTTAAAGCAAAGAATCAGTATCCAAGATATACTTGAGTACTTCAAGTCTAAGGATTCTTGCCCTATTGCTATGATGAGACTATCATTGACATTTGAATAGATAATCCATATGATCGTCTCATAGTAGGTCATCCATTGTACTTGACTACTCTTAACAAGCATCCACATGTTAACTTTGAACATCTCATGTTCACAGCTTATGAGATCTACTGCTTAATCCAATCAAGGAGTATAATATGTGCTAGTCTATCCGGATCAATAATGTTCCATCTTGTTGATCCTATGGTTAGGGATAATTTAGATATTAACATAATTACACATGATAGGAATCTCATTATCATGATCCCACCATGATTTCCTTCATGCTATATTTCATATCATGGACTTTCATTAATCAGTTTAAGATCTATATCAATTCATATGCAAATGAATACTAATATAATGAAAGAATGCCTTTATGAATGTGTACACTAAGTACCTGAGGCGATTGCCTTTTGAGCACATCTCTAACAAAGAAAGCATAAGAAGACAAATCTTGAGAAAAAATGTGGAGGTTAATGTTAGTGCAACAGGCATAGATAAAGGAGTAGTTAAAAATGTTGACCTAAATAGGAAATATGAAGGTTTGATTGGTAGGGATGAAAAATTTCTTGGCTTAGAAGATGAAGGTAGCTAAGAGTCAAATGAGGAGGTAGAAGATAATGGTGACCTACCAGCAAGGAAGTACCCAAAAAAAAAATCGGGTATGATCCATCTTGTGCTGAGGTTGTTTTCCTTTTAGGTATGATATTTGAGAATGCTAAGCAATTTGGAGAGGCAATAGGTAGATATGTTGTTGAAAATAAGAAAGAATTGAAAGTAAGGCCTAATGATTGGCATAGAATTAGGGTCAAATGCAAGAAAGTAGGCTGCCCTTTAATGATTTATGCAAATATAGAGAACAAATTAGGGAATTTTAAAGTAAAGAGTTGTAATCCAATACATCAATGCTGCAATCCTCTTAAGAATAACATATGTACCTCACATATTGTGTCAAAAGCATATCAGTCTAGAATTGAATCAGAAGTAGGTATGAAACTTTGGGAAATTATAGATCTTATTAGAAAAGATTATATTATTTTTGTTAGTAGAACAATTTGTAGTCAAGCTAAGAGAATGGTGTTAAAGAAATTTATTGGTAATTGGAAAGAAGAGTATACAAAATTGTATGACTATTATGATATGATTAATGAATACAACCCTGGTACAATTTGCTTTGTATGCATGGATATGGAGAAATAGGCTAGAAAAGAATGCTTTAAAATGTTCTATGTATGTTTTGATGCTTTAAGAAGATGGTGGTTGGAGGGGTGCATAAAAATACTTGGTTTTGATGGGTGCTTTTTGAAAGGAGTATGCCAAGGGGAGTTATTAGTTGCTGTATGGGAAGGATGGTGATTATCAGATGTATCTTGTGGCATGGTGTGTTGTTCAAAATGAAAGTAAGTGCACATGGACATGGTTCATAAGGGCAGTAATCAAAGATTTAAATCTTGGCAATTGTGAAGGCTTAACAATTATGTCTGATATGCAAAAGGTATGACTTTTGTGTTTTTTACATTTTTTTTATTTCAATTAATCATTCACAAATGCAAGGCTAACTAATGTTTATAATTGTTTGTCATGTAGGGACTCATTCCAGTAATTGCAGAGTTACTCCCGGAAGTAGAACATAGGATGTGTGCAAGACACATCTGGGCAAATTGGAAGAAAATACCCTAGTGAAGAAAGAAGGAAGGCATTTTGGAAGATTGCTAAGTCTTCTTTTGAGGTGGAATTAAAGGATAGGTTAGATGAAATGAGCATGTTAGGGAAAGGGTCAGTTGAGGATTTATAGTGTTACATTAAAGAGACTTGGTGTATGGCTTTTTTTTAGAATAAAGGTTAAGTGTGGCATTGTGGAGAACAATATTTGTGAAACTTTTAACTTATGGATATTAGTAGCAAGGCACAAGTCCATTGTTTGTATGCTTAAGGAGATAAGGCACAATGTTATGGAGAGGATTGGCAAGCTTAGATCTTTTGCTGACTTGGAATGGAGACTCTAGATTTGAAGTTAATAATGGTGCTTATTGTCACATTGTGGACCTTAGACAACATTCATGTTCATGTAGGTCATGGCAATTTAAAGCTATACTTATGCTTATGGTTTATGTGCCATGTATCATAGATGCTTGAATCTAGAGAATTTTATTGACAACTGGCATCACAAGGAAACATACTTGAAAGCTTATAATCACTTTCTATAACTTGTCCTACATATGAAGATGTGGCCAAGCAGGGGTCATCAAGTGATTGAAACACCTCCATTTAAGATAATGCCAGGTAGACCTAAGAAAAATAAGAAAAGAGAAAGGGATCAGCCAAAAAAGTATAGCAAATTATCAAAGAAAGGCTTAAGGTTCTCTTGTTCAATTTGTAAAGAAAAAGGCCACACCAAACCTACTTATCCTAATAAGGTAACTAAAAGTCTTTTAAATTTCACTAATTGAAACTTTGTTTCTATGTTACTTATGAAATTGCCAATTTTTCTTCATTTTTCTTTGCAAGGGTGCCTTATGACAGGCTGTTTAGATGGAAAAAGGACATAATGATGACAATTTGAATGAAGTTGAAATGATTGTTTCACACCAAATGATAGACCCACCCAATGATCATATGGCATCAAATATGGATAATGTAAAAAAAGTTCCATGTCTTAGCCATTGAGGAAAAGCCTTAAGAAAAAATACAACATAAGCTTCAATGTCACAACCATTGAGAAGAAGCCCTAGGAAAGCTATTCAGCCATTAAACTTTATTCCCTTAAGGAATAGCCCTACGAAATCCACTACTGAAGCTTTAATGACATAGCCACTTAGAAAAAGCCTTTGAAATGCCATTAGTCAAGCTTTAACCTCTCAGCTAGTGAAGATAAATGCTAATGAAGGATCAAGCACAAGTAGAACTTCAACAAGTGTCTGAGAGAGAGGAAGAGCTAGGGGCAGAGGAGTTGCATATGTGATTGACCATAATGGAGTCAAGAGATAAAGGGAAGCTGGTTTCAGAGTTTTTCATGATGATTTGTCACATCCGGGATATAAACCCTGATCGTGTACATGTTTTGCTGTCGTTTGTACTGCAGTACAGAGTTGTACCGACCAGAGTCTAAATACGGACATATGAGTGTGAGAAATCTAATTCAATATGATAATATGATGCTTAATATGAATATTGAGTTGATTTGATGAAACATTGTGATTTCATGCCATGCACGTAAACCACGACAACAGACTAGGCCGAGAATACAGGGTTTTCGCCTAGCAATGAGAATTCGAGTTAAACATACTATAAAGGAGAGAATAATATTTTAAGGTCATAGATGAAGTTATATGGAGATATTTTAAGGTTAAGGGCTCCGATTTGCAGAAATAATGTTTCAAGTGTAGATTTACAGCCCGATATTCCGATTGATAGTTAGAGATATGTGTTTACTATCGCAATGATGCCAATGTGATCACAAGTGAATTTTAAGATTTTTAAAATTGATAATTTAGAAATCGAATTTTAGATGAATTTTTATGGGCATGATTTAGAAAAAGGACTAAACTGCAAAAACGTAATTTTCACACTAGTGGTTGTTTTGCAAAATCGGAAAGGCCATTCCAAACAGAAAATTTTTCTGAGAATATTGGTATATTCAAATTTAGGAGATAAGGTCATTTAAGATATGAAATTTAAGAAAATAAATTTGCTCAAGTACTAAATTGAAACATTTTGAAAGTTAGTGGAAAAAGTCCAAAGTCAAAGTTTGTTTTGGATTAATTTGGATAAAATCCAAAATATCTTTTTGGTTAATTTTAATTGACCAATAGGAGCAAGAATTAAGATTAATTAAGCTCTAATCAACTATATAAAGTCAAAAAAAGGCCAAAAAAATCAACAATTCATCATAAAAAATAAACAAACCCATCATCATCTTCTTCTTCCTCCTTTGCCTGACCAAGAAGCCATTTTTCTTAAACTTTTTTTTTAATTTTCTCTCACAAATTACTATAATCTAAGCCTAATGAGGTATAAGAAATTAAGTAGTAGTGAAGAAAATATTTTTGGAGGAAAATCAAATATTGGTCAAAAATTCCAAGAAAAATTTGAGGTGAGATTTTCTTCACTTTTCTTTCAAATTTTTATTGATTTAAGTTTGTTTGGATGATTGTTGTGAATAAATTTTAGTTTGCCGGTGTGTTTGATGTTGAATTTGTGAAAAGGAGGAATTAAGGTTTTGTAGAAAAATTATGGAAAAATGAAATAAAAATGGACAATGAGTAGAATAAGACTTGAGGAAGATGGATATGGTGAAAAATTGATGAAAATAATTTTTAGAAATTTTTAGCAATTTCCCATAATTATGGCCGAATTTTTGAAAAATTATTTTGAAAGATTTGTGCCATAAAATGATGAAAATGGAGTGTTTGGAAGTGGAAAATAATTTTTGAAATGAATGAAATATTTAATAGAATTTTTGGTGAATTTTTGGATTTTTGGCCTATTTATTGAAAAATTTATTGGAAATTATTGAATATTATTTTGGTGAAATTGGTGATGCAAAATACAAGAAAATGGGCTAAAGAGATCATAAGAATTTATTTGGAATTTTTAAAGTATTTATTGAATTAATAGGAATTTTTGTGTAGAAAATAGATTTTTAGAGAAAAAGGAAAAATGAAAGTAAAAGGAGAAAAATAGTTTGGAGGAAAAAAAAAGGAAAATGAAATGTTTGCAAAGAAAAAAAAATAATATTGAAAAAAATTTTGGTCATGCCGGAAAGCGTATTCGGTGACCAAAATTTCGAATTATATGTCAAACGCGTGTAACGGGAAAATATAATATCGATGTGAGATTTTGATATATGAGAGGGTAGGAAGTAGTTGGAAGTTTTATTTCTAACACAAAATATGTTAAAGATGACTTCGTGGTTAATCAGAAATTATTGTTGTTTAGGTACATTTCCGAGACCGGCGCCAAAGGCATACTGGAAAAAATAGCTGGCAGACATCAGCACATAAAAGTTGAGATTTGTACAATAATTTATAATTTTAGCCATTAAATGTTAAAAATATGATTTTAATGAAGTTTTAATTTAAATGAGTTTATATGATAAATATGAAATTGAAAAATAATTATTTATAACAAATATTAACACAAAAAAATATTTGTCTTATTTACTTGAATGATAAAATAGTTTGAAATATTATAAAAATACATATTTGACAAGAATTTGATATTTTAGCATAGACAATAGTCTAGGGAGTTATTGACATGTCAATAAAGTTATTGGTCCGGTGAGTTTCCTGTGGCCATGTATTATACTTTACGGCCAGGTGGATTTTTTACGATCGTATGATACATATATTCGGTCCGGTGGGTTTCCTGGGACCGAGTGATATATTTTATTCACATTCTTTCTCTGATCCGGTAGGTTCCTAGGATCATGAAATGATATGTACCCCTTGTTTCCCTATGATTAGTCTATAATGATTTGATATATGGGCATGATAAGAGATTTTTATGAGTTTATGATATTGATGAATGATTCTATATTTGATATTTTCTATAAATGACTGCTATTATAAATGACTGTATCGCTGAGTTGTATAAACTTAGCGCGAGAGTTTATTTTTCTCTCGTGAAAGTTTAAGGTGATATGGAGCCAAACAGTAGTGGTAGCCATTCTGAGCGAGTTGGCTTTTTCTTTTGTATTTTATTATTATGGCATTAGTGTTGTAAAAAAAAATAAATTTAAATACACATATACAAGGGTATATAAGTAGAGAGTGAGTTTAGAATTAGATTGCATATATTTTTGTTTTAAATCTTCTTCTACTTAAAATAAAATATTATAGTATTTTATGTAATTGATTAAATATTTTGGTATTTGGCTTTTTTTTGTAAACCGTAACACTACTTATCAGTCTAGTATACGACGGTGTATACGAAAGGATAAAGAGTGTTACATGATTCCACTGGAATGATTATTCAAAATGTGAGTTTTCATGTCTATAACTTGATCAATATAGATGAAAAGTTACCTAATACACTTTATTTGTCAATGGCAGCCTAAGAGCAAATAAGCAAAGGTGATTGTATCTCCAAAGGATGTGAAAAGCTCTGCACCAACTAACATCGATCTTTGATTCAAACCACTTGGCTTGAAGTGGAAGGGAAAGAATGCAATGACATGCCAATAAATCATACAAGCCAATGCTCATGCAGTTTCAGTCATGCTGAGAAGATAGGAAGAAGAAAAGCATAATACATAGGCTTTAGGATGCAATTAAACTTTTTTGAGTATTTATTGTATTTAAAGTAGGCGTGAATATTTTATAATATGTTGGACATATGATCCAACCTACTACAAATATTTATTTTGGATAATGAAAGCATATATTTTTTTTTTATAATTTTAGACTTATTTTGTGTTATCGAATATTGGTTGCTATGGAATAGTGTGACAGGTATTGAGATTAAATTGTGTGTGATCTGTTGATATGGATTGTGAATGTGTACATGATATTATGATGGAATAGTGATTGTGTGCAGGTTGGGGTAGATTTTGGACTTTGGTTATTTGTCTCTAGCTTGTGTATTTCAGCATGGAGATGGGATATTGTAATGGAATAATGACTATGTGCAGGTTGAAATGGAACTTGGACTTTGGTTATTTGTGTGCAGGTTGTGTATTTCAACATGGAGATGGGATTCAGTTTATTTACAAGTCTTACAATTTGGTTGTTTGTGTACATGTTGTATGCGGGTTTAGATAGAGATGGAATTTGGTTTGTGTGCAATTTGCCATTTATGGTTTATGTGCAGGTTACTATTGATTGTGTGTGTGCAGGTTAAGATGGAATTTTAAGTTATTTTGTTTCTGTGCAACTTGAGATGCATTCAGGTTGCATATAACATTGCATATATTGTTTTTGGTTTTTTCTCAAATATGAGGTTTTGTTTGCACATTACCAATTTCAGATGGTTTTTGACACCATTTTGCCTTTTTCACATGAGTAAGTGCTAGAAATTTTAGGGTTTATGCACATTTTAGGCCATTTTGTGCATAGTAAAATGCTGGAAATTTTTAGCCCATTTTACATCAACAATTACTGGAAATTTCATACCAGTTTATAAACATGGGAAATTCCAATTTATCTTATCTTCTTTTCCATTAGCTAATATAATTACGCAATATATTCATAACTCATATTTTATTAACCTCAAATATAATTACACAATGACAATACTTCTGTCAAATTTTCACTACCAATTCTAATACATAAGTTCATCATACAACTCTAAAACTACCCCAACTCCTTAATTTGCTTAACCTACCATCAAATGCATATCATTCCTGTTAAATAATATAATATTCTAATTAGATAATCCCCTAATTAGTAGTAGCAAATATCCTAATTAGATAGTCCCCTAATTAGTTGTTGTAAATATCCTAGTTAGTATAGTATCCTAATTAGTATAGTTGCCTTATTAGCATTTCATCTTTGTATATAAATACGTAAAGCTTGTAGCAATAAAAATATATGAAAAATACATTCTCATATCTCTGTTTTTACAATAATACAGTAGATGTTTCAAACAATAACGGGAAGGTGAAGTTAATTTGCTAAAATTACACATGCATAAGAAAAAGTACTGGCACATACTTACCTAATGTGAAACCAGGAAGATTAATCAACCCACGAGAAGGATCAAAGAAGACATCAAGAGAAGATGAAGCTAAGTCATCAAATATCGACACAAAAGCTGGTGGAAGCAAGGGACTCCCTTTTGCAATATAGATGGCCCGCATTGCATACCTACAGTATTTAGTGCCTTTTAGACATTTTTATATTCCTTGTCTACATGAGAAAAATAAATAAATACATTGTCAGAATTGTTACAGGATTATAGGAGTAACTATAGGTGTATATATGTTAATAGCTTGATTTTAGGGATCACTCTTTATTAGGAATTATTCGTTATTTCTTTCCCTTTCAGTCTCCACAAATCTGTATATAAATGTATTCTTGTTTTCAACCAATTCTTTCTTCACATGGTATCAGAGTTGGTCTATTTCTTCCAGCATTAGGAATTGGTTTGTTTGTTTGGGTTCTGTCCTAAAAGAGCAGACCCATTGGAGGTTTTGAGTCACCATTTTCGGGTGACCTTTGGATCTTACCGCCCACATCCAAGGGTGCAGCACCTCCAGACTTCCAGTTCAGCTTCTACAAACCAGTCCAGTCACCGGAACCCTAGCGCGTGACCCTCACGCGCGGCCACCAACTTCTGCCCTGTTCTACAGGCCAGCGCATGAGAGAGCGTGTGTCGGAGCCGTCATCACTGGTTTCTGTCCTGACGGTCGCCTCCACTCCAGTGTTGCTCTGGTGGTGTCCTTTGGCTCATCAGGAAAGTGTCTCTCACTCTCTTTTAGTACAGTGATTTTTTGTCCAGTGTTGGGTGTTATTGCTTTTGCTAGGTGTCACTGTTTCCTTTGATGTTTTGGGTTCTGCCACTCTGATTATATTGGTTTTGCGGACAAATTCATTTGTGTTTATGATGGCCGGTGAAAATAAGAATGTGGTTATCTCTAGTGTTATCCCTATTTTGTCTAAAATTACTGAAAAAAAGTTGAATGAAACTAATTATTTAGGCCGGAGTAAGACCATTCATTTGTATTTACAAAGTATTTCTATGGATAATCATTTAACTGAGGATCCTCCTAATGATGAGACTCGTAGTGAATGGTTAAGAGTTGATGCTCAATTATTCTTACAAATCCGAAATTATATTGAGAATGATTATGCTGGTAATGTGTCCCATTGTGAGTTTGTAAAAGAGTTAATGGAATATGTGGTGTTTTTGTTATCTGGTAAAGGAAATATTTCCAGGATTTTTTATGTTTGCAAGGCTTTCTATCGGGCTGAACAACATGATCAATCTTTTCAGACCTATTTTATGATTTCAAATGCACTTATGAAGAATTGAATGTCTGCTGGCTGGCCTTAATTCTCAATTTTTCGATGCTAAATCACAGATCCTATCTAATCTCGAGATTACTTCCCTAAAAGAGGTCTTCACTAAGGTCCTTCGTACAGATACTAGTTCCCATGCTCCATCTGTACAACAACCTAGCGCACTTGTCAGTCAGAATAATGGATCAAATGGCCAGTTCCGTTCTCAGAATAGTAACAGAGATGGAGGAAATAGTGGACGTAATGCTAGGACTCAAGACATAGGGAGAGTAGTTTGATTATATTGTTATGAACTAGGTCACACTAAAAAGATCTGTCCTAAATTGATGAAGAAAAATCAGAAGTCTTTTGGATCTCTATTAGCTCATGTTGTGACTACAAATGGTGCTCCTCTTCAATCTTCAAGTCAAACCATTAATATCTCTGTAGATGAGCATGCCAAATTTGCCCAATATCAAGAGGCTTTAAAGAACTCTTCATCCATCACTACCCTTGCTGAGACAGGTAAAACAAATATATGTCTTTCACTCTCCAATTACACACTTTTCCTTCCTCAGTCACCTTAGCAGATGGTTCTATATCTTCTGTCCTTGGTTCCGGCATTGTCAACCTCACACCATCACTTTCTTTGTAATCTATATTAAGTTTACCTAGATTTTCTTTTAATTTAGTGTCTACTAGTAAACTCACTCGTGTTCTTAATTGTTGTATCTCATTTTTTCTTGATCATTGTCTGTTTCAGGATCTTATGATGAAGAAGATTATTGGTAAAGGACGAGTATTAGGAGGTCTATACATCTTGGATACCTAGATATCCCAGGCCATTTCTTGTTCCAATCCTTCATCTCCTTTTGAAGCTCATTGTCAGTAGGGACATCCATCATTACCTTTGTTAAAGAAATTATGTCCTCAGTTTCATGATATGTCTTCTCTAGATTATGAGTCTTGTCAATTTGCAAAACATCATCGTTTATCTTCTATTTCTCGAGTTAACAAAAGAGTTAGTCATGTTTTTGAGTTTATACATTCAGATGTGTAGGGACCATGTTCTATTGTGTCTAAGACTGGTTATGATTTTTCTCATATGACTTGGCCTTATTCAATGAAATCTCGTTTTGAGTTGTTTTCTCATTTTAAAACTTTTTGTGCTAAAATAAAAACACAGTTTGGTAAATCTGTACAAACATTGAGAAGTGATAATGCAAAAAAGTATTTTTCTGAGTATTTCTAGACTTACATGGCTCAGCATGGGATTCTTCATCAATCATTATGTGTTTATACTTCATCTCAAAATAGCGTAGTTGAACAGAAGAATAGACATCTTCTTGAAACTACTAGGGCTCTTTAACTTCAAACACATGTTTCTAAACAATTTTGGGCTAATATTGTGTTTACTGCTTGTTTTTTGATTAATTAGATGTCATCTACTGTTCTCAATGGTGAAATCCCTTATTAGATTTTGTTTCCTAATAATTCTGTGTTTCCAGTTGAGCCTCATACATTTGGATGTACTTGTTTTGTTTGTGATGTTCATCCACATGTTTCCAAATTGGACCCCAAATCTTTAAAATGTGTCTTCCTAGGATATTCACGTCTTCAAAAAGGGTATAGGTGCTTTTCTCCTCTATTGAACAGGTATCTTATGTCAGCAAGTGTTACATTCCATAAACAACTGCCTTTCTTCACCACTCCACCTGAGTCTCCTCAAGAGGATTATGACCCATTAGTATACCATGTCACTTATCCAGATCTCAGCATTGTTCTACCACCACTACCTACTCAACAAAAGCCACCTATAACTCAAGTCTATTCTCGAAGACCCAATCCTCTTGTTACAACTCTGGCACCAGTATCTTATTCATCATCAGATTCTATTGATTAGTGTATCGATCTTCGAAAAGGTAAACGTCAGTGCACCTATCCCATTTCCTCTTATGTTACCTATGATCGTTTGTCTTCTACTTCTTGGTCATTTGTTGCTTCCCCTGATTTTGTAGGAATTCCCAAGTCTATTCACCAGGCCTTATTTCATCCTAGGTGGCGTGATGCGATGCTTGAGGAAATGAATGTCTTGATTGAGAATGGTACTTGGGATTTGGTTGATTTATCTCTCGGAAAGAAAACAGTTGGCTGCAAGTGGGTCTTTGCAGTAAAATTCAATTATGATGGATCCATGGCTCACCTCAAGGCTCGCTTGATAGCCAAAGGCTATGCCCAGACATATGGAGTTGATTATTCTGATACCTCTCCCCTGTGGAAAAACTAACTTCAGTTCGCTTGTTCATTTCTTTAGCAACGACATATGATTGACCACTCTACCAGTTTAATATTAAAAATGCTTTCTTGCATGGAAATCTTCAGGAGAAAGTTTATATGGAGCAACCACCTAGATTTGTTGCTCGGGAGAAGTCTAGAAAAGTATGTCATATTCGAAAATCATTGTATGGACTAAAACAGAGTCCTTAAGCTCAGTTTGGAAAATTCAGTCAGGCAGTAGAGAAATTTGGAATGAGGAAGAGTCAATCTGATCATACTGTTTTCTATAAGCAGTCCATATATGGCATCATTCTACTTGTTGTATACGTAGATATTGTTATCACTGGGAGTGACAGGCAAGGAATCTCATCCTTGAAATCCTTCTTACAGAGCCAGTTCAATACTAAACATTTAGGGCACCTAAAGTACTTCTTGGGGATTGAGGTGTCAAGGAGTAAAAGAGGTATTTTTTTCTCTCCCAAAAGAAGCATGTTTTGGATTTGTTAAAAGATACTAGGAAACTAGGAGTCAAACCAATAGGTACTCCAATGCTTCCTAATCAGCAGTTCACTAAGGAAGGAGATGCTTTTGACGATCCTGAACAATATAGGAGATTAGTTGGAAAATTGAATTATCTCACAGTGACTCGGCCAGACATTGCTTATGCGGTTAGTACTGAGTCAATTTTATGTCCTCTCCTACATAAACATTGGGTAGCGTTGGAACAAATACTGTGTTACGTGAAAGGTGCTCCTGGACTGGGAATACTTTATCAAAATCAAGGTCACATTAATATTGAGTGTTTCTTAGATGCAGACTAGGAAAGTTCCAAGATTGATAGAAGGTCAATCACTGGCTATTGTGCTTTTGTTGGTAGGAACTTGGTTTCATGGAAGAGTATGAAGCAAAATGTGGTATCACGATCTAGTGCAGAATCTGAGTATAGATCTATGGCACAACCTTCATGCGAGGTTATATGGATTTCTCAACTTTTGACTGAGGTTGGTCTTAAAGTATCAGTTCTAGTGAAGCTATGTTGTAATAATCAAGCTGCTATTCATATTGCCTATAATCCAGTTTTTCATGAATGAACTAAACATATTGAGATAGATTGTCATTTTGTTCGCAAAAAAATTTAACAAAACTTGATTTCAACTGCTTATGTGAAGACTGGAGAGCAGTTAGGAGATATTTTTACAAAAGCTATTAATGGAGCTTGGGTTTCTTACATTTGTAACAAGCCAGACCTGCTTGACATCTACGCTCCAGCTTGAAGGGGAGTGTTACAAGATTATAGGAATAATGAAGGTGTATATATGTTAATAGCTTGATTTTAGGAATCACTCTTTATTAGGAATTATTCTTTATTTCTTTCCCTTTCAATCTCCACAAATCTGTATATAAATGTATTCTTGTTCATAAGAGAAAAATACAACTTTCTACCAATTCTTTCTTCACAAGAATGATTATGTAGACACTTACCAGGAATAATGTCGTGCACATCTGATGAATAGTTCACGCATGGTTATCAAAGCATGAGTAACCAGGACCCCATTGAGCTCAACAACCATATTTTTTATAGGGGGAACCTACAGAAGAGCAAAATGAGGGAAAACAATTAACTAATAAAAAATAGCACTAAAATAGGCTTTTTCACATTATTCGGAAGAGTAGTCGTACCTTTACCACACTATGCAATAATGACCTTAGAGTCTCCTGAGCTGAGTCATAACTTGAATATGAATCCCCAGGAATAAAGTTAGCAATAATCTGCAAAATATCATAAACATAGGCCAGGTTGTAGGTTGCAACTAACATGCAACTTTCAAGACATGCTAGAAAGGAAGATATTAAGAACATCAAACCTTTATCGGATGGACCTCAAAATGGTCAAAGTAATATTGCCGACTTGGAGCAGTGGAGTTGCTGAGAGATGTTCGCCAGAATGAAGCAACTCTTATTAAAGTCTCCTCATCAATGTTCAAATCAATTGGCTGTGCACAATCGAATAACAAAATTATAGCTACAGAAATCCAACCCGAGTAGTGTTATTAGTATTATAGATTTATATTCCTTAATTACATATTGTAAATCCCTTGATTAGTGTTGTAGATACCCTAATTAATGTGATATCCTAATTAGTATAATTTCCTAATTAGATATAATCTTTGTATATAAATATGTACTTTCATTATCAATAAAGATAAGAGTTTCTATTCCAATCTCTGAGTTTTACATGGTATCAGAGCATTAAAGAGTGGGATTTGGATCTGAATTTTTTTTTCAGATTTGGGTTATCTGTCAAATTAACAAATTAGGATTCCAAAATTGGAGCTTTTATTTGTAGTCCATTGTTGTCACCACCCACCTAAGGAGAAATGCCACCTATTCCGGTCACCCTCGTCGGCCTTGCCTTGGTTAGTTCAGTTCTCATTTATGCTTTGTTCCTCAGTTTGGGTTATTTGGTATTGTGTTTGACCTTTGCATGATTCTCAAATACAGCTGCATTTTCTGATTTCTTGGGTTTAAGTTGATTTTGGATCAGTTTCGTTGATTTAAGTCATTTTTTGAAGTTTTGGGCTATAATTATTTTCTCTAAATTATGTTGGATAAAAAAGGAGCAGTTGTATCGGATGTGATTCCAATGATGTCCAAAATCACTAAATACAAGCTCAATAGTTCTAATTATTTGGATTGGAGTAAAACTGTTCGGCTTTATTTGTCGAGTATTGATAAGGATACTCATATGACTGAGGATCCACCAAAAGATGAAACAAAGGCAAACTTGGCTACGAGAGGATGCTTGGCTATTCTTGCAGATTCGAAATTCAATTAATAGTGAGGTGATTGGTTTGATTAACCATTGTGAATTTGTTAAAGAATTAATGGATTATCTGGATTTCTTACATTCTGGAAAAGGGAATATTTCTCACATTTATGAGGTCTGCCAAGCATTTTACTGTGCAGAAAAACAAGATAAGTCTCTTACTAGTTACTTCATGGATTTTAAGAAAAACTATGAGGAGCTTAATATGTTGCTGCCATTTAGTTCTAATGTAAAAGTTTAGCAGAGTCAAAAAGAGCAAATGACAGTCATGACTTTTCTAGCTGGTCTTCCTTCTGAATTTGAGACTGCCAAATCTCAAATTCTTTCAAGTTCTGAAATTTTCTCCTTACAAGATGTCTGTAGCAGGGTACTTCGTATTGAAGGTACTCCACCTATGTCATTCAGTGGTGCTCTTGTTAGCCGAAATAATAATTTTGAGCAATGAAAATCTCAATCCAGGAATGAGAATAAAGAAAGAGGATCCAACAGTTCTGAAACTCACACAGGATTCTAGAGAAATTGTGCGCCATTATTGTCATAAGCCAAAACATATGAAGGGTGGCTGTAGGAAGCTTCATAATAGAACTCAGAAAACTCAATCAGCTCATATTGCATCTTCTAATGATGCTTCTGAAAAGGCAGTTCTTATCTCTGTAGATGAATTTGCTAAATATTCTCAGTACCAGGAATCATTGAAAGCTTCATCTACTCCAATCATTGCTATTGCTGATTCAGGAAAACCAAATGCATGTCTCATTTCCTCATCCTCCAAACGGGTCATTGATTCTGGTGCCACAAATCATAAGATAGGTAACTCTAGTTTTTTTTCTACATTTCAATCTCATACATCCACCTCTAGCATTACTTTAGCAGATGGGTCATCATCTTCTGTTCATGGGTCTGGTTCACTTACCCCAACCCTTATCTGTCTTACATTTACCTAACTTATCTTTCAATTTGATCTCTGTTAGTCAATTGACTTGCAATCTTAATTGTTGCATCTCATTCTTTCCTGATTATTGCTTATTTCAGGATCTTATGACGAAGAAGATTATTGGTAAAGGACATGAGTCTGGAGACCTCTACATCCTTGACACACAAATACCCAAATCCATTGCATGTTCTGGTGTCACATCTCCTTTTGAGGCGCATTATAGGTTGGGTCATCCCTCTCTTCCTTTACTCAAGAAGCTTTGTCCGCAATTTAGTAAAGTGTATTCATTAGATTGTGAGTCATGTCAGTTTGCTAAACACCATCGTGTTAGCTCTAGTCCAAGAGTCTATAAACAAGCCAGTTTTCCTTTTAGGCTGGTTCATTCTGATGTTTGGGGTTCTTGTCCAATCATGTCTAAACCTAGATTTAAGTATTTTGTTACTTTTGTTGACGATTATTCTCGTGTAACCTAATTATATTTAATGAAAACTCGTTTTGAGCTGTTTTCTCGCTTTTGTGCCTTTGTTTATGAGATTAAAAATCAATTTGGTGTTTCTATTCATACATTTGGGAGTGATAATGCCAAAGAATACTTGTCAGCATCTTTCCAAACTTAAATGGTTCAAAATGGCATTCTGCATCAAACTTCTTGTGTTGATACTCCATCTCAAAATAGCATTGTTGAGTAAAAAAATAGACACCTACTTGAGACTGTAAGAGCCTTATTATTTCAAATGAATGTTTCTAAGATTTTCTAGGCCAACGCCGTCTCCACAACTTGCTTTCTGATCAACCGAATGCCTTCATCTGTTTTTCATGGTGAGACTCCTTACAATATTCTTTTTTCCAACAAGTCATTATTTCCTACTTAACCTAGGATATTTGGTTGTACTTGTTTTGTTCATGATGTTTGTCCACATGTAACTAAATTAGATCCCAAATCTTTGAAATGTATTTTTCTTGGCTACACTCGACTTCAGAAGGGATATCGGTGCTTTTTTCCTAGTCTTAATAAGTATCTTGTCTCAGCTGACGTTTCTTTCTTGGAAGACAAACCATATTTTTCTTCTTCCAGTCCTGAATGTCCCGGAGAGGATGATGATTTGTTAATATATACTATCACATCCTTTGATCTTGTCTCTGAACCGGCTCCTGTCAAACCTCTCATTGTTCAAGTGTACTCCAGACGTCAGACTCCTAACTTATGTCTTGCACCAGTTCCTTCGTCATCAGCACCCGTCTCGAGTGATGATCTTCCCATTGCCTTACGTAAAGGTAAGTGTCAATGTACTTGTCTTATTTCTACTTTTGTTTCTTATGATCATTTGTCTTCTACTACTTGTTCCTTTGTTGTTTCTCTTGATTCCATCACTATTCCGAAAACTGTTCATGAGGCATTAACTCATCTTGGATGGCATAATGCAATGTTGGAGAAAATGAATGCTTTAGATGACAACAGTACTTGGAACTTGGTCGATTTACCTCTAGGGAAACAGGCTATTGGATGCAAATGGGTTTTTACAGTTAAGGTAAATCCCGATGGATCAGTTGCTCGTCTGAAAACTCATCTCGTTGCCAAAGGATATGCTCAAACCTATGGGATTTATTATTTTGACACTTTTTCTCCTGTTGCTAAATTAACATATGTCAGGTTGTTTATTTCTGTAGCAGCTACTTATCATTGGCCCTTGCATTAGCTTGATATCAAAAATATTTTTCTTCATAGTGATCTTCAAGAGGAAGTTTATATGGAGCAACCTCCGGGTTTTGTTGCTCAAAGGGAGTATAGAAAAGTTTGTCATCTTCGTAAATCTCTGTATGGTTTGAAACAGAGTTCACGAGCTTGGTTTGGTAAATTTAGTCAGGCTGTTGAGAAGTTTGGCATGATGAAGAGCAAATCATACCATTCTGTTTTGTACAAACAATCTGAAGCTAACATTATTTTTTTGGTCATGTATGTTGATGATATTGTCATTACTGGGAGTGATATTACAAGAATCTCATCTCTTAAGTCTTTTCTTCATACTCAATTTCACACAAAAGACTTAAGGATGTTGAAATACTTCGTGGGTGTTGAAGTCATATGGAGTAAGAGAGGTATTTTCCTCTCTCAGAGAAAGTATGTGCTTGACTTGCTATCTGAGACAGGAAAATTAGGAGTGAAACCTTGTAGTACCCTGATGATTCCCAATATGCAACTTACAAAAAATGGTGAATTATTTGGAGATCCAGAGAAATATAGAAAATTAGTTGGGAAATTGAATTATCTTATAGTGACTCGTCCAGACATCACATACTCTGTCAGTGTTGTGAGTCAGTTTTTGTCGTCACCAACAATTCATCATTGGATAGCCTTAGAACAAATTTTGTGTTATCTAAAAGGAGCACCTAGACATGGAACTTTGTATACAAATAATGGTCACACTCATATAGTGTTTCTCATACGCAGATTGGGCAAGTTCAAAGGTGGATAGAAGATCCACATCAGGATATTGTGTGTTTGTCGTAGGGAATTTGATCTCATAGAAGAGTAAAAAGCAAAACGTTGTGTCATGATCAAGTGTAGAGTCAGAATATAGAGCTATGGCACAGTCTGTTTGTGAAATTGTATGGATATATCAACTCTTAACTGAAGTAGGTCTTAAGACTTAACTCCAGCAAAACTATGGTGTGATAACCAAACTGCTCTTCACATTCCATCTAACCTTGAGTTCCATGAACGAACTAAGCACATTGAAATTGATTGTCATTTCATCCGAGATAAAATACAGCAGGGTTTAATTTCCACAGGTTATGTAAAGACTGGAGACCAACTAGGAGATATTTTCACGAATGCTCTGAATGGAGTTCGGGTTGATTATCTTTGTAACAAGCTGGGCATGATTAATATCTATGCTCTAGCTTGAGAGGGAATATTACAGATTTATATTCCTTAATTACGTATTGTAAATCCCTTGATTAATGTTGTAGATACTCTAATTAGTGTGATATCCTAATTAGTATAATTTTCTAATTAGATATAATCTTTGTATATAAATATGTACTTCCATTATCAATAGAGATAAACAATTCTATTCCATCTCTATGTTTTACAATTAGTAAATAGAAACTGAAAGAAAGTTAAATAGCTCTGGCAATGTAGGAAAAAGAGCAATACGTTTTGATGACTAGTAATACCTGCAGAATAACCGATGCATATTCAACTTGTCTAACATTGGAGTTGGTTGAAAGAAGAATGAATACAACTTTGAAGACACTGGCATTTGAGTCCCTGAAGTCTAATTGATGCCTCCGAAGCATTGCTGCAAAAGGAGCACCGATCCACTTCTCATCAACATTTAATGACTGCATTGAATTGAAATACAGGCATTATCAGTATAAGATCGGCAGGAAATTCATGCTCAATTCTTCTTATAATATCTTCCAGAACCAGAAAACCATAGGCAGAGATACGCTAAACATTTTCTTTTGATAAATAAAGAATGGAGACTTTTCTATGGTTTGTAAAGAATACAATTTAGAAACTATTACCTGTACATTAATCTGATTATATTTCTTTTTTTCAGTAAATAAAGCGTCAAGACTGATATTGCCAAGCCTTGCAACAAGGAGTGGTGTATAGCATGATTCCTCATTCTTATCCAAATCCTTCAGCAACAATAGCATTAAGTAAATCTAAAATGATATCATTCAATCCAGAAGCAACTATGTTACTTCTTCATCAAATATTGCCAAGCAACATTTATGTGTAGAACACTTTCATCAGGAAAGATGTAGAGGCCAATGATAAATGACAAACTGAATCAGCAAAATAAGATTTATGATGATATGCATTACAGGAAAATAAAACTTTTAGATTTGTTGAATTTCTGTTGAACTTAGAAAATGGGTTCAGAGCAAATATCGAATGGATCAGATGCAATATGATGTGATATCCATTGAGACTGACCGGCTTTGCATCTTCAAGTAAGTGGGTTGCAAAATGAAGTACTCTCAGTTGAATCTTTGTACATGACCGAAACAATCTATCTCCCTTCTGACTGCTGGAAAACTCACAAAATCGTAAAACTCGTGTGGGACCCTCTGCATATACTTCATACCCTACTTTTACAATCTCCATGCTGTTTAAATGAACAAGATGAGTTTTCTGATCTCTCGATTTTTCGTTGAAAAATGAATGAGAAGCCAATCCTCTGTGTTGTTTTAGTTTGAGAAAAGGTTTCCAAGCTCTCACCTTATCCAAGTTAATTTCACGTAGTAAATGCATATCTGCATCAAGAAAAAGATGGCCGATTATATCATACTCTTTAAGATATTGATAACTGTGTAATTTCTGAACCTGCATCTTATTTTGTTATGGTTATTTTAAAAATGGACCATCACAGGAGCATACACATCAGAAATGTCTCACATAGCCTTTTTTCCTTTTTTGTTGTGATGTACAATGACAAAAATTGTTCCAACAACTCAAAGAAATTTTAAAGACAGCCGAAAAGTTTATATATCACAATATATTACACCCACATAAGTACAAAATATTGAAAGAGTAAACAATATTTTGCGCCTTAATCTCAACATTTAAGGCTATGTTTGTTTGTATTTTCACAAGATAAAGCTCTAAAAGCTTAATTATATTTCAAGCATCTCATAAATTGAAAATCAGACTAATGATATTTAAACAAATAATTTAAAATTGGAAAAGGTAAATATAAAGTATAGAATAAAACCATATAATAAAACTAGGGGTGATAAATATAACCAAAAAAACCAAACTAATAATAGTTCAATTCCATCCATATTTTAATAGGGGCTAAAAGTCTTTCTTCCTCTTTTTATGTCCAATGATGGTTTAAGTAATTGACCCATAAACCTCAACAGACAATTGCAGTAATTCAAATGTAACAGCTCCAAATTGAAATATAAATTGTGACCATAAATAAAATGTGGAGATTTTACTTATTTGTGCCAGGATGGAGGGAAACAACTTGGCATGACTAAGAAAAAGAAGATCTGATACTTAAAAGTTAACCAGACACCTTTCTCTTGTTTTCCTAGTTTGTTTTATTATAAAAGTTATGGGTGGGTCATTACCACTAATCACAACAATCAGCTTATGTGGAAGAGACAAATCATCCCAGACATAATAAGCACTAGAGTCGGATCCAAGAACCTCCCTTTCTGATGAATCCTGAAAAATTTTAGATAAGAATCACAAGAAAGTATGATAAATAACAATTTTAATTATCAAAACTGGAACTGAGAGATGAGGGAAAGGGAATTGCAGCACAACCTTTTGATAGTATGTCAGAGATGCATCGCACAAATGATTCTCAATCCGATATGGTAGATTGACATTTGGTGGTTTGTAAAAGTGCACCTCAATTGTGGATCCCTCTTCTATCACATGAACAGCAGAAAATTCTACTGCATTGTTATGCAATGCTTGAAATTGATTTGATTGCTTCCTGAACTTCAGGAAAAAACATCCCAGTGAAGCAATGCAAACTGGTCCTGACCAGCTTGATTCAGGCTCATTTAGTTGAAACTGGATATTAACCAACGAAGTATCAACTTCATTTCTATGCTTTCTGATGACATTCTCAAAAAAGCTGAACTCCCTGCTGCCGCTAATTCCTTTCTGCAGCTGTAGTATTGCTTTCTGTTTGCCTTTTACATGGATTATGCGTGTCATTTCATCCTTTTTCAAAAGGTCAATGGTGAGGAAAAGCACAAGGAGTATGAGAAAGAGTCATACAAAATAACCAAACAAATTGAAGGAAAACATATATCTAGAATTAATACCTCCATGCAAAATTGACGGATATTGATACTTTGTTCTGACTCATTAAAAACAATATGTCGCAGAGTCATAGTTACATTCTGTGATGGGACTGCCAACATACTTGAAGATGGTCCTATAGAGACCCCAAACTTTGTAACATATTTGGGTCCAGATTCTCTCTGCGTCTCTAAGCTTATTTCAGTGAGGCCTGATAAAGTATCCAAGTCTAATACCACCTCAGATAGGTGATCCTCTAACAGTTTGAGATGCAACTTATGAGATCTGGTAAAAGAACTTATTAGATGTCCATAAGAGGACACACAACGAATACAAAATGAATGATTTCTTTTTTTGTGTAATGATACAGGAAGAGGATGAAACTTAAAGTAGCATGGCA
The DNA here is from genome assembly GCA_949630135.1 of Balakata baccata. Lineage (NCBI taxonomy): Eukaryota > Viridiplantae > Streptophyta > Magnoliopsida > Malpighiales > Euphorbiaceae > Balakata > Balakata baccata. The sequence goes on from CATIWF010119654.1 coordinate 25,815, forward strand.
CATAAGAGATATGCATACTTACTTTGCAAACCACGATTTTGTTGAATTTGGTGGGCAAAATAACCCCAACTCAGCAGGAATGCTGGAACCATACTTTCTGATCTCATCCCTGAAAATATTTATGGCTATCAAGAAGGGAAAAATGTAGACTAGTGCTTTAAAAGTTCATTTACTCAGACATGACAAATACCCAGAAAGAGGCTTCTGATGAAAAGCGAAGAAAAATAAGGGAAAATCAGTGTTATTTCTTAAGGAATATGGAGTGAAAATAGCAGCCTGCAGCAACAAAATAGTTTAGTCTTTTCCACCAAGATGGAAAGCTTTTACACATCTATTATCTAGCAATCCACACGCATCTAGAACAAATCAATTAAAAAGATCACAAACTCGTAACAGGATAAGAACCTCTAATGTGCCTCTGGGTCCACGAGACAGTCTTAGCAATGCGAAATATTTTCCACTACCAAAATTGAGATCAATGTCCAAACAGTGAACATCATTTTTGTTCTTAAGTAACTTCTTGATCCAGTCACCAGTGTTCACTGGTTTACAGCTTGATCTAAAAGCAGTTAAAGTAACAGCAAAATAGATTATGGCAGGATTAGCATAAAAATCAACTGTTGATCCACATGCTATAGTTGCTTGCTTGCCAATATGGTCACTAACATCAGCACTACGGATATCTGCACCAAGATAAAAGTTAAAAACTGTGCTCTTGCATACTAGAGTAATTATGACTACAAAATATATTATGTTATTACCTGTCTCACTTAAAAGCACATGAATCTCTGAGTGCAATAAGTTTGACACCCGTACAGTAGGAAGAAGAAAAATTTCCTTTTGCTCTTGTAATGCTACTGCTGAGTTTATACTTTCAGAACCATCACTAGACTTATCAGGATGTATGATAGGAACGTCTCTTCCAATGCTTTGAATCAGAAAATGCAGGTTAGTAACATGAGCATCATCAGATCTGAGGGTACAACATGCAGTGCTAAAGGAACATTTCGATGATCCAATAGATAATGCCTTGCGGACTTTGTAGCTCATCCGATCAAAAATTCCAGAAAGACGAACAGCCTTTCCACCTTTTAGTTCATCTGACCAATCCACTGAAAGTGCACCCCGAGAATTGATTAGGCCATCTGTAAATTCCGGTCGGAAAGAAAATAAGAAGTTACCTGCATATCAATTATGAAATTCATAAGTCTCTAAAAATGTTGGGGAAAAACAGACAATTGACGATAAAGGTTTACAACATACTTGCAGTATTTTGGCCACCGTATGAAAGTCCACTTGGTGCTACCATATTTTTAAAAGAAAAAAAAAAAAGAAAAAGTATGCAAAAGTAAACAATATAGAAATTAAAAAAAAAAGGAAAATAACAGACCATAATGGGAAGTAAGGGCTGTAAAGGACAATTATATCTAATATTTAAAAATGACCATCTTGGAATGGCTGGAATAATTTTAGGCCAGAAAACTATCAAGTGATCATAATAAACAGTAGTTGAAATTGATCATGATCAACATGCTTTTAGAACTTATACTATGCCTCTATAAAACACTATGCTATTGAACTTCAGCAACCATTTTTTCCCTTTAATGGAAAAAATAAAATAAAAAGCAATTCCGATAATTTTAAATTTTTGAGTTTAAAAGTTCAAGGATCACATAATTCAATTTGAAAAGAGTGAAAACCAAGTGTAAGCTCAAGGGTTTTTTTGTAATTCTCCAAAAGATTATGTACTGGGAAAAAATCCAAAGAATGTCAGAATTTATTTAATTGAGCAGCAGAGTTGACAATGCATACCAACACTTAAGGACATTAATGCCTTTTTTAATTCACCAGACAAACTGATGGCATCAAATGTCGCCATGGAGTCATCAATTGAATCCCCTTTCTTCAGCAACACAGATGCACACACATCTTCATTTTGTTGTGGTCGTCGAAATCGTAGCTCCATAGAAAATTCAGTCTCATTATGTATTTTAGTTAAAGGAGAAACCACAATGGAAAAACCATCCTGTAAATAACAAGAAAAGGAAATACATATATAAGACAAGTGTATTTTCAAGTTAAATAAATGCAGTAGAAACATGGGAAACAGATACCGTAGATTTCCTTGAGATGTCAACCACAACAAAGGGGCCAGGATAACTTCTTGAATCTGTTCAACAATAAAAAATAGTTATTTCAACTATTAAAATGTATAAAATTGCTCATAAGGTGAGAGAAATAAATTAACCAAAGTGGTCATTAATATTCACATTTAAATAGTGTTACAAGATTATAGGCTATATTTTAGGATGTAAATATGTATTATTAGCCTAAATAGGAATTAATTTGATTTTAGGAATTAGATTGATTTTCTTCCTATTTTGGTCTCTACAAAGTTGTATATATATGGGTATTCTTTCATAGTGAAATATACAATCAATTTCTCTCAATTCTTGTTTCTTTACATGCTATCAGAGCCTATGGGCATTTTCAAAAACAATTTGGATTTTATTTTTTATGCCCTAGAGAGCAAAAGTTTTGCATCACTATTTTAGAGTGACTTTAGTATGTCATTGCTGACCCTAGAAGGAGCCCCACTTACCGATTGGTGCTGACCCAAAATCCGGTGATCAGAATCTTCACACTGGTTCCCTCTCCGAAGGTCACCTCAGTCTTGGTGTTTGTTAACTGATGTTTGCTTGCCCATCAGGAAATTTTGTACCATCTCTTCTCTTACTGTTTAGGGAGATATTTCACTGTTTGAGAGTTAAATTCGCTGTTTGGGGTTAAATTTTATCCAATCTCATTGGTTCTACATCAGTGTGGTGTGAGGTCTTTTGTATTTCGAGTTTTGTTTTCCTCTCTTGATGACTGATATAATTTTGAATAGTTTGTTTGATTATTTTAACAAATATGGAGGAAAAGTTTGTCATGATATTTGTAGATGAATATGCTATGTATCAAGATTTTCTGAAATCTCAACCCAATCAGCCTACTTCTGTCACTACTATCATTGAATCAGGTAAAACCAACACATGTCTTGTGTCTTCCTCTTCCAAATGGATCATTGATTCCGATGCCACAGGCCACATGATAGATAATTCTAGTCTTTTTTTTACCTTTCAAAAACACACATCTACCTCTAATGTTACTTTAACAGATGGATCCACATCGTCTGTTCTTGGGTCTGGCACAATTATTCCTACTCTAGCACTTCCTTTGTCATATGTTCTTAGTTTACCTCAGCTATATTTCAATTTGATTTCTGTTAGCAAACTTACTCATTCCTTAAACTCTGTCTCATTCTTTCCCAATTATTGTGTGTATTAGGATCTTGCGACGAATCAGGTTATTGGTAAAAGACATGAGTCTGAGGGTCTTTATGTCCTTGATACAAAAGTGCCGAGATCCATAGCTTGTTCTGGAATAGTCAACCCATTTGAAACACATTGTAGGTTCGGTCATCCCTCTCTTTCTATATTAAAGAAATTTTGTCCTCAGTTTCAAGGTTTGTCCTCATTAGATTGTGATTCATGTCAATTTGCAAAACATCATCGCCTTAGTTCAAGTCCAAGAGTCAATAAACGAGCTAGTGCTCCTTTTGAGTTAATGCATTCAGATGTTTGGGGTCCTCGTCCTGTTATATCCAAACCAGGATTTCACTATTTTGTTACATTTGTTGATGATTATTCTCGAATGACATAGTTATACTTAATGAAAAATCGTTCAGAGGTGTTTTCTCATTTTTCTACTTTTTGTGTTGAAATTAAGACCCAATAAGTGACAATGCTAAAGAATATTTGTCTACCACTTTTCAAAATTACATGATTCAACATGGTATTCTTCATCAGACTTCTTGTGTTGATACACAATCTCAAAATGAGGTTGCTGAGCAGAAAAATAGACACCTTCTAGAAACTACAAGAGCATTATTGTTCCAAATGAAAGTTCCTAAATGTTTTTGGACAGATGTTGTCTCTACAGCTTGTTTTTAGATTAATCGAATGTCATTGTCTATTCTTAATGGTAAGACACCTTATCATATTTTTTTTCCAAATAAAACATTATTTCCTATTAAACCTAGGATCTTTAGATGTATTTGCTTTGTTCCGGATGTTCGTCCTCATGTCACAAAATAAGATCCAAAATCTCTGAATTGTATTTTTCTTGGGTATTCTCGTTTCCAAAAGGAGTATAGGTGTTATTGTCCTACTCTTAACAGGTATCTTGTTTCAGCTGATGTCACCTTTTTGAGGACACTCAGTTTTCTTCATCTCCATCTTATACAAGTCAGGGGGAGGATGATGATTTATTAATCTATACGATTACATCTTCAGTTTCTAATCCTGTTGAGTCTATCTCTGCTCGTCCTAAGCCTTTGTAGTGCAAGTCTATTCTCGACGAACGACTCCCTCAGAACCATGTCCTAGCACCTGCTCCTTCGTCGTGAGATCCAATCCCTCAATTTATTAATCCAGATGATCTTTCCATTACTCTTTGAAAATGTAAACGTCAGTGTACTTATCCTGTTTCATATTTTATGTCTTATAATCATTTATCATCGTCATCTTGCACTTTTATTGCTTCTCTAAATTCAATTTCTATTCCTAAATCTGTTCATGAAGCACTGTCTCATCCTAGTTGGCGTCAGGCTATGATTGAGAAAATGAAAGCCTTAGAAGATAATGGTACTTGGACTTTAATGAATTTACTTGCAGGAAAGAAAGCAATCGGCTGTAAATAGGTGTTTGCAGTAAAATTTAATCCTGATAGATCAGTTGCATGTCTGAAAGCTCGCTTGGTTGCTAAAGGATATGTTCAAACATATGGTGTAGATTATTCTGACACTTTTTCTCCTGTTGCTAAGCTTACATCTATCAGATTATTTATCTCTATAGCTGCCACTTATAATTGGTCATTGCATCAACTTGACATCAAAAATGATTTTCTTTATGGTGATTTTCAGGAAGAGGTTTATTTAAAGCAACCACCTGGCTTTGTTGCGCAGGGGGAGTCTGAAAAGATATGTCGTCTTTGAAAATTATTGCATAAACTCAAACAAAGTCTTTGTGCTTGGTTTGGAAAATTTAGCCAAGCTGTTGAGAAGTTTGGAATGAGAAAAAGTCAGTTTGACCATTCAGTATTCTACAGAAAGTCTGCGGATGGCATTATTCTGTTAGTAGTGTATGTGGATGACATTGTCATTACTGGAAGTGACAATAAAGACATCTCATCTCTTAAATCATTTCTTCAGGGCCAGTTTCATATTAAAGATTTAGGGATGTTGAAATACTTCCTGGGTGTTGAAGTGAACCGAAGCAAAAAGGGAATCTTCTTGTCTCAAAGAAAATATGTGCTTGATTTGTTGTCTGAAACAGGAAAATTGGGGGCTAAACTGTGCAATACTCTAATGGTTCCTAATTCGCAACTGACAAAAGAAGGAGAATTGTTTGAGGATCCTGAGAGGTATAGAAGATTGGTTGGAAAACTCAACTATCTTACTGTGACCCGTCCAGATATTACATATTTAGTTAGTGTTGTAAATCAATACATGTCTTCTCCAACTGTTCATTATTGGATGGCAGTGGAACAAATAGTGTTATTTAAAAGAAGCACCCGAGAGGCTTTGTATGGCAATCATGGTCATACTAGAATTGAGTGTTTTTCTGATGCTGATTGGACTGGATCTAAGGATGCCAGGAGATCTACTTCAGGCTATTGTGTATTCGTAGGCAGAAATTTGATTTCATGGAAAAGCAAGAAGCAATTTGTTGTCTCACAATCGAGTGCAGAATCAGAATATCGGGCTATGGCACAATCTGTATGTGAAATTATATGGATATACTAGCTCCTTACTGAAGTAGGTCTCAAGTGTTCGATACCAACTAAGCTATGGTGTGATAATCAGCCAGCTCTTCACATTGCATCCAATCCAGTATTTCATGAACGAACGAAGCATATCGAAATTGATTGTCATTTTGTTCATGAAAAGATTCAACGGGATCTAATCTCTACAGCATACGTGATGACTGGAGAGCAGCTAGGAGATATTTTTACAAAAGCTCTTAATGGAGCTCGTGTTTCTTATATTTGTAACAAGCTAGGCATGATTGACATCTATGCTCCAACTTGAGGGGAAGGGTTACAAGATTATAGGCTATATTTTAGGATGTAAACATGTATTATTAGCCTAAATAGGAATTAGCTTAATTATAGGAATTAGATTGATTTTCTTCCTATTTTGGTCTCTACAAAGATGTATATATATGTATATTCTTTCATAGTGAAATATACAATCAATTTCTCTCAATTCTTGTTTCTTTACAAATAGGAATAATTACAACAATAGCACACATACTAATTATGATTTTGATCTAAGACTTAAAAAAATTTCATTGCAATGATCACACAAAAAAATAAAAATAAGAATTATCATCAAGTATAATTCCAAAGGCATGTAGCAGTGCAAGAAGAATATGCCTATGTGGTGCAATAACTCATGGACAAACTTATTATGTCTGTAAAAATAGAGATATGGGAATATATTTCTTGTGTTTATTGCTACAAGCTTTACATTTTTATATACAAAGATGGAATGCTAATAAGGCAACTATACTAATTAGGATATTATACTAATTATGATATTTACAATCACTAATTAGGAGATTATCTAATTAGGATATTTGCTACCACTAATTAGGGGATTATCTAATTAGGATATTATATTCTGTAACA
>CATIWF010119689.1:0-15311 GCA_949630135.1 Balakata baccata
ATTGGTTCATTAACTTAATTAATCTTGATTAAATTTTAATTATGGAAAATTTCACCTCTACCCCATGATTTTCTAATTCTTACAAAATTTCCTCCAATAATTTTAGTAATACCGATTTTGTCCATAGAGAAATCTTAAAATTTTTCCTAATTCTTCCACCAATCTTTTAATTTCATATTATTAATATCTCTACTTATTTTTCCTCATAATTTATCATTTTTTTTTTTTCATGAGTCCAAATTTAGACTCCGACCGTACCGGCGTACCCAACTATGGTCACACACGATCAGAGCCTAAATCGCTGGACATTACATTTTTCATTTAATTAAAACATAAAATGATCATTTTTCATATTTTAAATGGACTAAGAATTTTATTAATTTACGAGACCATTATTTATTTTCATGCGTGGATTCATTTATTTTTAATTATTATTTAATTAACTTAATTCTTAAGTAAACTTTGTATAATTTTAATTTTCATTAATTTTTTTGATAAACATCGAATAAATATTAGGTATAACTTGAATAACTTTAAGTGAATTTTTGATAAATATTTTGTAACTTCAATTTTCATTATTTTGTAGTAAATATTGTGTAAATCTCAGTTAACTCTTGAGTAAATTTTGATAAATCTTGAAGTAAACATTGTGTAAATTCAACTTTTATTATTTTTTTAGTAAACATTAGATAAATATTGTATATAATTTGAGTAAACTTTAAATGAATATTTGAAAAACCTTCTGTAAATTTAAATTTCATTAATTTGTGGTAAATATCAGACATTTGGTAACTTTTAGGTAAATCTTAATAAATTTTTAAGTAAACATTTTATAAATTCAGCTTTCATTTTTTTTTAGTAAACATTAAATAAATATTTGATATAATTTGAGTAAATTTCAAGTAAATCTTTGAAAAATTTTTTGTAAATTCAATTTTAATTAATTTGTGATATGTTTCGGGTAAACCTTAAATAATTTTTGGGTAAATTTTGATAAATTTTTAAGTAAACCTTATGTAAATTTAATTTTCATTATTTTTTAGTAAATATTAGATAAATATTTGGTATAATTTAAGTAAATTTTTGAAAAACCTTTTGTAAATTCAATTTTCATTAATTTGTGGTAAATCTTGGGTAAACTGCAGATAAATCTTGAATAAACAGTGATTTTAGGCAATTTCGGTATTTTTTAAAAAACTTTAAGCGCTCGGTATTTTTTTTAAAAACTTTAAGGGAAAGTATTTTTGCAATTATCTTCCACTTTTTTGCTATTTTTGTAAAAAAAATTTTCTTAAGTAGTTAAACAATAAATTTAGTATAAATCCATAAATTTTTTTAATTCTCTCATTAAAATCTCTCAATACAAACATAATTTACATGTAATTCTTATTTTTAGTCAATTAGAACTTTTTCAGTCAGTATATTACATATTTAATAATATTCTTAATATAAATGTTTATTTAAACATTTTTTTATTCCATGCATACTTTATCTTACATAATTTTCTTGAATTTTTTTCAAAATTTATGATTTTTCATAGTATATATATAGAGACGAAACAAAGTGAAAAGGTTTCAATCAATCAGATCACACAATTTTAAAATGTTAATTTTCTAGAATTGTGAATTAAAAATATCAAAATTAAAATCCAACCTATTACATATCCTAATTTAATAGAATTTTGAACAATATATATTTTTTAGTAAGATAAACGAATGAGTTTTTATAAAAGATTGTAAGATTATTACAAAAATCCAACCAATTACATGTCATGGTCCCCCTGTCGCCGTCGCTGCTCCCATTTGTTCCTCGAGAAGGCCCTGTCATTTGATTAAATTAATCAAAAGATGAAATGCTAAAAAGCTTCAATAATTGATTGGCGATATATACATCAATATATAAAAATGATTAGCTCTGTAGCGGAGTAGAAGCATTAATAGCAGAAAAAACAGGAGAGGAAAAGGAAAATAAATGGCAAGTGAAGGTGAAATAGTGAGCAACAAGCAGGTTGTCCTGAGAAACTATGTGAGCGAAGGTATTCCTAAAGAATCAGACATGGAAGTCATCTCTTCTACCATAAATCTCAAAATCCCAGAAGGTAGTAATGCTATTTTGCTCAAGAATCTGGTGTTGGCCTGTGACCCTTACATGCGTGGTCGCATGAGAAATCTCCCAACTCAGGATCCTGATTTCGCCCCCTTCTCTCTTGGCTCTGTAATCTCTCTTCCTCTCTATCTTTTTCCCCTTTTCTCTTTTCTTTTACTTACCAGTTTGATTGTTGATTATGGGTAGTGAAAATTTTTTTAGAATGTAAATGATTGGAATATTGGTTGAACAGCCATTGATTAATGTGGGAGTGGGTAAAGTGGTGGATTCAGGGCACCCCGACTTCAATAAAGGAGATTTAGTGTGGGGTTTGATCAAATGGGAAGAGTACAGTCTTGTGACTTCCACTCAGGGTCTCACTAAGATTAACCATACTGATGTACCACTTTCCTACTACACTGGATTACTGGGTCAGCTCTTTCATCACTTCTTAATTGGTGTTTAGATTAGTTGAGATTTTGTGGTTCCTGCTGGAATTGGGTTGAGTTTTTTTCTTACTTTTTTATAGGTTGGTCTGGCTTGACTGCTTACATTGGGATATATAACATTTGTTGTCCCAAGAAAGGAGAACGTGTATATGTTTCGGCGGCGGCTGGAACAGTTGGTCACCTGGCTGGGCAGTTTGCCAAGTTGAGTGGATGCTATGTAGTTGGAAGTGCTGGAAGCAAAGAAAAGGTGAGCCTCTTAATTATCACATATACTTCTTTTTTTTTATATATGTTGCATTTTTACCAGATGTATATGAAAATTTGTTACAAATTTATGAATATAAATCAATATCTACTATCCAAATCAATTATTAACATCTTTTTACAGTTTCAGAACCATGTATAACTTCAATTCTGGATTTTGCTCTAGGGTCTTGTGCAAGTGTTTGATCAATGTCACTTGATTAGTATGATAATTTGGAAGCTATGTAGTCAACTATAAGTATAGTAATATACCAATAAACTTTTGCTTAGTGACATTAGAGCTGTAAAGTACCGATTACGAATTCCAGTCGAACTTTAGTATAGTTATAGTAACTATAAAGTATATTTAGTACAATTAATAACACTAATATTGAAACTAATTAGCATATCAAAAAATTTCCCCACCCATATATGAAAGTGAGAGATGCTCACTAATTTGCCAAATTACTAATTAATGTTTTCTTCTGGTTTGTGAATAAAAGGTTGAACTATTGAAGAACAAGCTCGGTTTTGATGATGCTTTCAACTATAAAGAAGAGCGTGATCTTGATGCAGCATTAAAAAGGTCAGAATATGTAATTTTAAAAGAAATTAAACATGACCCACTTCAGTCAAGCTTTTTGCATCTTTATATCTATGTTGATTTGTGCAAATTTTGTGCAAGTGCAGGCATTTTCCAGAGGGCATTGACATATATTATGACAATGTTGGAGGCAAAATGCTTGATGCAGTGCTGAAAAACATGAGAGTTCATGGTCGAGTTGCGGTTTGTGGGGTGATCTCACAATACAACAGTGAGAATCATGAAGCAGTGCACAATTTGGCGAATCTATTTTATAAGAGGATCAGCATGAAAGGATTCTTGGTTTTTGATTACATATCAGAGTATGCAAAGTTCTTGGAGTTTGTTTTGCCAATGATGAAACAAGGGAACATAACATACTTGGAAGACAGAAATGAAGGGATAGAGAGTGCTCCCGCTGCTCTTGTCGGCATTTTTACTGGCCGCAATGTTGGGAAACAGGTTGTGATTGTTGCTTCTGAATGACCTTCGGATTCACACTCTCTCCTCACTTTTTTATTTACCTCTGATGTACTATTCTTGTTGTGCGTTGTGATGGTGGCTTCTAATGTGTTATAATGCTTTCAGAGTTTCTCTGGAATAAGGAAAAAAAAAAAAAAAGCATTCCTTATCCTCTTCATAGTCAGATTTGTTTGCGGATTGAAATTAATATAAACATGCTCATCTCTTAAGAAATTAAAGCAAATAAACTTGATTTTAGGCGGAAATTAAAATAAGCTTGTCTTTTCAAGTTTTAATGGTATTTATGTCAAGAGACTGAATTGGAGATTTCTTATTAAGAAAAAATGAATTTTTATCGTTCCATCTCACCTTTGGCGAGCAATATATCTCATATTTTATTATTGAGTCTTGCATCACTCGAGATACTTTTATGTTTTTTTGTATTTTGTTTTAGTATAAAATTCCATAATTGTTTAAGTTTTTTCTATTGTTTTTCTTTGCTTATACGATTCTTTAGATTCTGATGACATTTCTTTGTCCCTTCTCTTAACTAGATCTTTATTGGATTAGATGCAACTTCATAATCCCCATCAATCAAACAGTTTTTAAATAACTCATATTCGATTTTGTATTGAACCAAATAAAATAAATAAATAACCATTTTAATTTCAATTTCACTATCTATTTTCTTTTCTTTTTTTTTTTTTTTATGAAAGTTAGATTCCAAGTTTCGAATTTAACTGTTCCTAAATTGAAAACTATAGTTTTTCTTTGAATATATAATTCAATTTTATTAGTTTCAAGATCTACAAAATTTGATTTAGTTCCGAAAAGTTATATTTCAAGTATTAAAAATGGGCCTTCACACCACCTTACCGTTTGTTCTACCTTTTTCAAAGATTTGTTGATTAAAAGTGATCAAGTAATAAACCAAGATTAGGAGATATTGATACTAGATCAAGGAAAGAGAAGTTCAATATTATATTTTTAAGGTGAGTGTTTGATTTGGCAGAGTTTTGGTATAGGTGAAAATTGCTTATCCTTTTTTTAATGAAATGAAGGGATATTTATAGAGGAGAATAGAAAGAATTAATGTGTTTAAGATATGAATTCCAATTTAAGAAAAATAATCACAAATCAAAGAAATTAAGGAGTTACCATAATTGAATAAGAAAATATATCAATTGGGAGATGATTAGGGATTTGATACATAATTTTCTTATATGATTTATTTGAGAGATTTAAATTAAGTCAAATTGGGCTATGGACTTTTGGACTTTACTTTATAGTTTTCTTTTCTTTTATTTTTGGCTTTGGGTTTTTAGGCTTTAAATTTAGATTTTGGGCGTGATGATTTCAATTACTTGATCATCTTTATCATCTTTTTTTGGTAAATTATTGGGAATTTTACAAAAAATACAAAAAAAAAATGGATACATATTTATATTTTTACCGCCACTCAAAGTTTTTTTAACTTTACCGAAAATAATTTTTTAAAATTACAACAGTATCTAAATCTCAAAATCACCCGAAAATATTTCGGTGTACTTTTAGTATACCTTGGGGATATTTTGGTTCAATATTTACCAAAAACCAACAAAAGATCAAAAACAAAAACAATTAAATTATTAAAGAAGAAGAAGAAAAAGAAGAATATAATTCAATCAAAATTCAAAACATTACAAAATCTCAAATAAACAATTTGGTATACCTTTCAGAATACTTTTAGTATACCTTGGATATACCTTGAGAATTCTTTAGGAATGCCTCATAAATATCTTGGATATAGATTGAGGATACTTTGGATATACATTCCCTGAGAGAAATTTTCTGGGAATATCTTAGGTATAGCTTGGAAATACTTCGGTATGCCTTTGGGAATTCCATATGAATACCTTGGGTAGACATTGGGGATACTTAGGATATACCTTGAAAATTCATTGAAAATTCTATACAAGGAATTTCTTAGGAATACATTGAGTATATCTTGAGAATACTTCGGTATACCTTTAGGAATTCCATGAGAATATTTCGGGAATACATTGGGTATATCTTGGTAATTTTCAACTAAAAAGAAAAAAAAGAATAAAGAAGAGAGAGGTACACCATCATGAGAATACTTCAGATATATCTTGGAGATACATTGGATATACTTTAGTGATTTTCATAAAAAAAAAAGTTATTTTTTACTTAATTTTTCCACCTCTCGGTGCTGGTTTCATTTTTGAAATTTCTTTAGCTCAGTCTCAAACTTTTAAGTCAAATGGTACAACAACCCAACAATCGTGCCCTAGATTGCTCCATTTTTTCTTCTCTTTGCTTTTGATCTCATATGCAAATTCATTAATTTCTTGCCAAGATCAACCTTCCTTATCTACTTCATGCCTTAATTTCCATCCTCAAGCATATCAACAATTCATTAATTTGATGGAGAATGATAATTCTTTTCTTCGATCTTTCTTTCTTCTTAAAGATTAATCTTTATAATAGAGTTTCTAAGAAGGAATTTAATTGGAATAAGAGGAAAGATAGTGATTCTCGGATTTTTGAAGGAAGAAAGAACAAAAATGGAGAGATGCTAGACTTTTGAGCCAATTTCGGTCAAAATACGGAAATATTGCTTTGAGGCTAGCTATGGCATCTAAGGAAGGGAAAAAAAATCAGTATAAATGAAATAAATTTTGATACTGATGAAAATACAAAAAAGTGGAGGTAAATATGAAAAAAAAAAAACATTCAAATCTCGGTAAACCATGAAGTTTTCTCTAAATTATTCTACGCACCTGGGTACATGTTGCTACATTCTCCAATATGCGTGTTTCTTTTAATTTAATGAAGTTAATGTCATTTCTTCTTCTTATTCTTCTATTATATTTCTATTTTTTTTTTAATTCTGTTTGATTTGTTTTTCTGTAATTTTTTATATCGATTGCAAATAAATGAATATATTTTCAATTGATAATACAATTTTTGTGAGAGTTTAATTTGTGAAAATTCAAATAAAATTTAGTTGTTAAATAATTAGTCTATAGTTAAATAATAAAAATACAGTTGTTAAATAATGAACCTACAATTATTAAATAATGAATTTACAGTTGTTAAATAATGAACTTATAGTTATTAAATAATGAATCTACAGTTATTTACCTACAGTTGTTAAATAATAAACTTATAATGCTTAAATAATGAATGTACAATTATTTAGTAATAAATTGTTAAATAATGAACTTACAATTATTAAATAATTAACCTAGAGTTGTTTAATGTCATTTAGTATAAAAGGAGAATTAACAGTTTTTTGATATTGTTGCACGTGCCAATGCGCCTTTAGCCCATACAACTATATTGCCTCATGTCCATTGTATACCAATTCCTTTTTTCTAAGCAATGATCTTTCTCTTACTATTATCATTAAGCCTATTTTTATGTTCAAAATTCAGTATCTACATCTAGTTATTTTTGTTTATTTTCATGATATAAAACTAATTTCTTGATATCTAACACTTGAGAAGAAATGTTAAATATTTTCTTCCAATTACTTTCTTTATTTATATCTCTATTATTTGAATGACTTGTACTCCTTTTTTTTTATCAGACCACATATATTTTCAGTCAGTCAATTAGGATACATACTAAGCTAATTCTGCTCATGATGGATAGAACTTCAAGAATGGTAAAGCAATCCCTCATGAGTTTTAATGTAACTGCATATGTAGAACTCGAATTTGAAAATTTTAGTAAATGGTCTTCTAACCAAAACATTAAGAAACAGTAAGTGGTAACAATTACACTAGCAGCTTTTAGCATCATCAAAATGGCCAATTGCCTTTAAGTTACCAAACTTGTCAACCTTAATACATCTAATTAGAAGTTTGTTTTACTATTAAATCATGACTATTGTAAAAAATAAAGATATTAAATATGGATAGTTTTTTGCTAAGATGAGAGGAAATTGAGAATTTAGAAACTCGTGTTTTTAAAAGAAAACTAAGAAGGTAATTTTATTTCTGATTGCACTCTGCCTACAAACAACTTGTGAACTCCCTTTTATAGAAGTTCGAAGACTTAGTAATGGAGATTCTCTTATAGCTCACAGTCCACTAAGACAATACAATAATTCACAAACAAACAACATTGAGAAGACTACACAGATACAATAATAAAGAGAACTAAGGTCCATTACTTAGACCCTTATTACAATAATAGAGACTTTGACGATAAACACGCCTGTATGAAAAAGTTAAATATTCCATCTCACTCTTAAAAGCTAAAGATATTTCAATCTCTATGGTTGATTGACTCATGACTTGGGGAGAGGTTTGAGTACTCATACTCATTTGAGTCATAATTTTCAAAAGGTCCTGCAACATCATTTTCATGGGCAAACCTTGTCGCCAAGGAAGACTGTATCGCTATATATGTTTCCTTCTCATCTTCCAATTGAATTTATGATCTATAGGAATAGATTCCTGAGGAGCATTTTCTTCATATCGTGGCCATATCTCCTTTAGGATGTAATGAGTTTTTTCTACTATGATTCTTTGAAATTCTCTGACTTCAAATGGATTAAGATCACAATTTTCCTAAAGAGAATAGAGAAAAGTTTGATAAATTTCAAACAAAGAGTAATGCTCAAATTATCTAAGAAAGATTATGGAATGAACATTTTTTGCTTGAATATCTATACTCCAATTATCATTAAGAATCTTGAAAAATGAATAATGCCATATTCCCAAAAGCCTAAACCAACTGAGAAATTTCTTTATATTCTTTGATAGATTTCTTCTAGAAAGTGTATTGTACCGTTTCAAATAAGAGAATTCAAAAGTCATGTAATGCTCTACATAAAGATACCAAAACATATGGAGAGACTCACCTAGGAATGGTCCTTCAGTAAAAATTTTGAAAACTTCCATGAAAGGAAATCAGAATGAAAAAGTTCTAGCTAGATGATTGTTTGACCAAATCTTTTTACTACCTCATTTGAGAGAGGGTTATCTTTTAATTATTCTTTCGTCATTGTTTTGACTAAAGAGCATCCTAGAGGAAACTTATGATTGTCAGCTGGGTGAACCATAAAAATGAGAGGGATAAATTTGATTTTAGTGACCAAATGAAATGGTTTTTCTTGTTAGGTAGAATGACTAGTTCTCCAATTACAGCTTCGATATCAAGCATATAAAAGGAGATAAAAAAAATCTAGAACAAGGTTCTTATATCCTTTTATATGCTCGACATCAAAGTTGTTTTTCGAGAACCAGTCACTCCACTTTAACAACTGAGCTTATGGAACTTGCTTTTCCTTAAATTGAAGAATCTTTGGGAAATATTAACGATCCATTAAGACAAGGAAATGATGTCCAATTAGACGAAATTTGAATTTTTTAATACCATTTTTTTTTTGCCAATATTTCTTTAAATATGGAGTGATAATGAAATTATGATTCCTTGAATCTGCTACTTGCATAGGCGCAAATTTGTTTGATTCCTCCCTTGTCTTTTAAGAGTATTACTCCCAATATTCATCATTGGCATTCATCTGTAAGATTCTTTTTCCATTTGTTGGGATATACAGAGGAGGGAGATTTTTACAAATCTCATTGAATCTATAGACAACCATTATATGTTCTTCTGTCCATGATTGAGTCTTTTTTTTTCCAAAAGCTTCCACAAAGGATAAGCTTACTTAGAGAAATGGGGAATAAAATCTCTAATATAATTTATTATTCCCAAAAACTACTTAACCTATTTTATGGTCAAGTCTCCATCAGGAAAATTTAATAATTCACTCCCAATGTGCTGGCAAGGCTGGCAAATCCCATATTTAAACTTCATGCCAAGAAAGTCTATCTCAGCTTTACCAATATGCACCTTTTTTTCAAAACATTATTCCATATTGGAACGTGATCTTTGTAAATTTTTGTAAAAGTTGTCAATGAATTGTCTCATTTTTTGAGAAAAAAAGGATATCATCAATGTAAATGAGTACTAAAGATAGGATCGATTCATAAATTTTTTGTCATTGCCTTCTAAAAAAAAGATTGGGCCACTTTGAGACTAGAAGGCATGATTGTCCATTGATAATGATGATTTGGAATACAAGAAATAGTATTGTATCGTTCCTCCTTTTGAATGCAAAGTTGCTAAAATCCAAACTTCATATCAAACTTAGAAAATACACTTGCATCTTTGAAAAATATATGCAAGGATAAAATTTTTGGCAATAGAGATTTTTCATCTTTGAGAAATTGGTTTAATAGCTTATAATCAATAACAATCCTCTTCTTGCCTCGAATTTGTTCAAATCTTTTGTTGATATAGAATGCTTGATATGCTAATTAGACTTCATTGGTTGTATCAATCCTTATTAAAGTAGTTGGAGACATTCTTGGGTTGCCATTAACTGATCTTCAAGAATCATTCCTGGATGAGTGGTTTTAGTAGGATTGATATCTTCTTTTTTATTGAATGGAAGAGAGATAAAGAATTTGGGCCTAATCCATAAAGGATTAGAACACTTCTGAATGAATTTTTTATGACTCTCAGCACAGCTTTTGTTAACTATTTGGACTTGAATATCTTCAAAAGATAACACCAAAGAAGTTATGAACAAATTAGGAAATGTAGTATAAGGCAAGAACCATGTTTTAGACCGTAATCCTTAAGCCCTACTCTTATAGACATTCCTATTTTTATGATAGTATAGAATCAACATGAGAAAAATAAGGTTATATTTTGTCAAAATTAGGATTGGTTTGAGTAGAGTCGCAGTTAATAATTTGATAAAAATAATAATAAAATAGAACACATATATTTTACACGAAAAACTCCAAACAAATCAAGGTAAAAAATACAGGTAAGGATATAAGAATTTCATTAAGAAATAAATAGGAGATTACAACATTTTTCTAAATTTAAGGAAAAAACAATTAAAATTCTCTCTCAAAAACTAGGAGAATAACAATATTTTTTCTATCTTTTTATTTTTTTCTCTTTCGGTGGAATCCTCACACTTGCTTTTCTCTCAACTTTGCTATGTGGAAATGCTCTAGAGGATTCTATTCATAGGCAAAAATTGCTTTGCTATTATCAAGTGGCCAAGTTGACCAACTTGCTGCAGCATGCCATTTAGGCCAAATTTTGGTCCAACCAAAATTGACAAAAAAATTGGTCCAATTAACTTGCACTAGTAAGTAGTTTAGTAGTTAGGCTTTTTATTTGGGCCACGTTCAGCAATCTCCTATTTGAAGACTTGATTGAGAGTCAATAATGTCTTCACACCATTCTTACTTTCTTATCATTACATGTTGCTTATGTTTCTATTAGGCTACTAAAGGATCGACACCATTCATCATCAAATTTGCTAGGTTATCTTTTGTATGAATTTTGTACATATCTATCGTTCCTTCCTCTACTTTCTCAAGAAAGAAGTGGTATTAGACTCAAATGTATTGTCCTGGAATGAAAAGTTGAATTTTTGCTAAATGCAAAGCATTTTGACTGTCATAAAACAAAAAAAAAATTTCTCTTGTTCATGCCTGAATTCCTCTATTGCCATTTTCAACCAAATTGCTTCTTTACTAGCTTATGTAGCTATTACATATTCTGCTTCTATTGTCAATATAGCCACAACTGGCTATAGTTTTGAAACCTAGTTTACAGTTCCACTAGCAAGAATAAAAACATAGCCAGTGGTGGATTTGCTCTTGTCAAGATAAATTACATAATTGGAGTCAACATATCATAACACAATGCAACATTTGTGGTCCATTTGATCTATCTCAAGACTCTTTTTACAGCATTCCAATGCTCTTTACTAGGATTTGCCATGTATCAACTAACAACTTCCACTACTTATGCAATGTTTAGTCTTGTGCATATCATAACGAATATCAGGCTTTCCATTCCTAATGCATACAATACTTGAAACATTTCCTTCCTCTTTGCTTCTGTGTAAGGACTCATACTAGAGGATAACTTGAAATAAGGTAGAAATTGACTTATAATCTTGCATATTGAAGCACCACAAGATCTTCTTCAAATAATTCTTTTGAGAAAGTCAAATCTTCCTATTATTTCTATCTCGATAAATTTGCATCCTTATAATCTTGTTTGTCTGTCCCAAGTCCTTCTTTTCAAACTTCCTAACAAATTGTGCCTTCAATTCTTTAATATGATCTTTGTTGGGGCTTGCTGTCAACATGTCATCTACGTATAATAGTAAAATGAAGAAATCATTTCCATCAAACCTCTTGAAATATGCACAAGGGTCTACATTTAAGTCTGTTGTATCTAAGGCTCATGATGAAGGAATCAAATCTCTTGTACCAACACCTTGGGGCATGTTTGAGATCGTACAAATATTTTTTCAACTTGCAAACCAAGTTCTCTTTTCCTTTTACTTCAAAGCCTTCTAGTTGGAGCATATAAATTTTTTCTTCAAGATCTCCATAAAGAAAAGCAGCTTTCATATCTAACTACTCTAGAAGTAAGTCGAATATAGCATACATTGCCAAGACTACTCGAACTGTTGTCAGTCGTACTAGTGGAGAAAATATCTCATTGAAGTCAATCCCTTCTTTCTGAGAATATCCTTTTACCACCAATCTTGCATGATACTACTCTACTAGATTTTCGCCATTGCACTTGATCTTATACACCCATGTGATTGTAATGGGCTTTCTTCCTTATAGTAATGACACAAGTTTCCAAGTGTTGTTTTTATAAAGAACTTATATTTCTTCTTGCATTGTTGTTACTCACTGAGATGCATATGAATTACTCATTGCTTTTTGGAGAGTTGATGGCTCTCTATCCTATGTTAGAAGACAATATGCAATATTGCTCTCCATAACATACTTCGTATGCCATCCTAGTTGTCTCCTCAAGTGTTTTGGTCATCGAGGTTATGTGGCCTTAGACACAACTAGTTATTGTTCCTTGTGCTTTAGTGTTGCTTTAGAGGAATTCATTTGTTTGACATCCTTCTTCATGTGTACTACCATAGTTTCTAAACTTTCCTTCATCTTGCTATCATCACTTACTTCTTTCTATAATTTATCTTCCAAAAAGATAACATCTCTGCTGATAATAACCTTATAGGTAGTGGGATCCTATAGACAATACCCCTTATTCTATCAGCATACCCTAAGAACAGACATTTCCTGGATTTTAGAGGACATTGTATATTACGTACTCAGGACTTCTGAACATATGGAGGTTTGAATAATCTAGCTTCTTCCCACTCCATATCTCCATCGGTGTCTTCAACTCAATTGCTATTGAAGCTATTTGATTTATCACAAAATAGACGATACTAATTGCTTCTGCCCAGAAAGATTTTTCCAAGCCTGCAGCTCATAACATTGATTTTGTTCTTTCCAATAAAGTTCTATTTATCTACTCTGTTACTCCATTTTGTTGAGAAGTGTTCCATTTTATTGAGGACTGTATGTTGTAATAAACTACCTTTTGATGTCTTTTTCATTATAGAATTCAGCAAATTCATGATTGGTGTATTCTCCTCCATTATCTGTCCTCAAACATTTGATTTTCTTTCCAAAGTTAAGCTCTACTCGCGCTTTGAATATTTTCAAAAATGGAAACACATCTGCTTTTCTCTTGATAGGATACACCCAACATCTTTTGGAATAATCATTAATGGACACAAAATACTTTGCTCCTCCCAGACATAACTGGTACTTGCCATACATCAAAGTGAATCAATTCTAGAATTTCTTTACTTCTAGAATTTAATGTGTTAAACTTCAATTGGTGTTGCTTACTTATGTCACAATGCTCATACAAAGGTAAGGACACTGTAGTGAGCTCTAAAAATAGATTTTGCTCTGTAAGAATTTTCATTCCTTACTCAAACATATGCCTAAGTTTTTGATGTCACACCATTGCAGATCTTTCACTTTAACTACGTAAAGCAACTGATGCTTCTCCTTCCAGCAACGTCTTTCCCTTCAGTATATACAAGTTAGTAGCCACTTTTTCCCCCTTCATAAGTACAAGCGTGCCTCGAATCACCTTCATGATTCGTTCGACTCTACATACAAGGTCATCTAGTTGACCTGATAATAGCAAGTTCTTTTTCAGGCCTTCCACATGCTGCTCTTATTGAATGGTGTGAATTATGCTATCTTGGAATTTTAATTTGATGGTTCCAATACCAACAATCTTTAAGGCATGATCACTATAACTATACACAGATTCGTCTGAGTTAAGTTCATATTAATGGAACTATTCCTTCAAGAGATCATGTGAAATGTGGCTCCTAATTCAATGAACCACACATTAGCAAATGTCTTCCTACCTTCACTAGTTGTTGCTGCTTCACAACACAAGGCATCACCCTTATCAGATGTACTCGTAACATTTCCTAGTGCATCAAAATTTTTCTTGTTTAAACTCCAACAATCCTTCTTCAAATGACCTTTTTTGCTACAATGGTAGCACTTCAAGTTCTTCTTCTTGCTTCTTGACTTTAACCTACTTTGATCCCGGCTCCTACTTGAATCATATTCTGTTGATCTCCCTGTTATAGCTGTCAGGCCTCAGCTTATGAGCTTGTCACCTTGTCCTTGTTTTTGTGCTGATTTCTTCTTCATGAATAGTAGCTGCAATATCATCAAAGCTCAGATAGTCTGTAAGGACATTATTTGTGAGATTCATGATGAGTTGATCATACAAGTCAAGTAGACTTCGAAGTAGAAGTTCAGTACGTTCACATTGCTCTATTTTATAAACCAATTATGTGAGTTGAGAAAATAGAGTATTGAGTATTCAAAGTGTTAATATGCTATGTCACTCAAGTAAATTCTAACATCCGTAGAGTGTACAATTTCCATTTGAGGAAAATTTTGTTGTGAAGTGACTTAGCCTCATAAAGTTTTGTGAGATCCTAAATCTCCTTTGTGGTTTTTTTCTCCTCAATGCTTAACAACACTTTATCTGCTAATCCAAGATGAAGATTTGCAATAACATTCTTGTCCATCTCATTTCACTTTTTATTATCTGTGAATTTCAACAACCTTTCGCTGATAGCCGCTAGACAATTATTTTTTCTCAATATCGCATTCATTTTTAATTTCCTCAATGGAAAATTACTCTTGTTGAATTTTTTTGTAGCACCTTATACCTATGAATATCACTTATACTTATATCATATTATCATGTATTGCATAGAATAAGACATAGTCCTGTTTATAATGAGGGATAAATTTTTTTTTTTGGGACCATATAACATTATCACTTTGCAGCATTTGACAACTCATCTAAGCATCATATCCTGATTATAAACCTAATATATCATATATGTTAACAATTCAGATACTATGTTTAATTATTTCAGTTAGAAAGGTTAAAGCCAAATACACATTTACACATCATTGCATATTTAGTAATTTATACATATACAGATACACAACCCAAAATACAAATGTCATGTTCCTATACATATGTGCAATGCAAGGAGAGAGATT
>CATIWF010119736.1:0-23472 GCA_949630135.1 Balakata baccata
ATCCATACCAATTGCATATCCATGCAACTATCGAATCTTGTGCTATCAACTAATTGATGTGTGCACACACATTGGGCTATCAACTCTTGATATGTGCATATCTTATGTACACTTTCCCAACATCGCCTCTAATACTCATTGACCCTGGCGCAAATCTAACAAATCAATGACATTGGTTAAGTCCAACCCATTAATCATGAAATTCCATTTCAATGGTTTGAACATATTCTTATAGAATGAGCTTAAGGCAACTCAACAACTCTAACTCTAGACGAACTCTAGTTCTCCCCACATTAATGGAAGGCGTAAGACATAATTGTTTATTTAACGAGGGATTTTTTTTTTTAATTTAGTCTCATCATATTATTATTGCATGCTATTATATATCATATATTCATCACATGAATATATAAAGATAGTTACATTAACTATATGGCATGATTATGGACATACTAAAGTCAATCTCTTAAGCCAAAAAGAAATTGACTAGGTCTTACCTAGGTATATGCATGAATTACAACCCAAAAATAGAAATCAAATTCCTATTTCTAAATATTCTTATTATGGCACCATCTCCTTTGCTTCTCACTCCTTTGCATTTCCATTCTATCATAATCCTATGTTATATTTCAAAAATAGAAAACCATTCCCTAACTGACTTAAAGAGCATATACAGGCCAAGTCATTTTTTGACATTTATAAAATGCTCTTTAAAGTAGATATTAATTTACCTTTGCTTGATGTTGTCAGGAATATTCCCTCTTATACGAAGTTCTTCAAGAAATTGATAACAAGTAAGAGAAGGTTGGGCGACAAAGAGAAAATCTTAATACTCGAATCAGCTTGCAAGGTTCTTGAACAAAAGAAGCCCAAGAAGATGCAAAACCCTAGGAGCTTTATGGTAGATATCATTATTAATAAAAAAGAAGTAAAGGCCATATTGGATTTGGGGGCAAAAATCAATTTGATGCCATAGTTAGTGTATAGACAACTTGGGGAAGGTAAATTACTGCCTTCAAATATGCGGTTACAATTAGCTGATAGGGTCAATTAGGCATCCAAAGGGGATAGTAGAAGATTTACTAGTAAAAATTGGTAAATTGATTGTTCCAGTGGATTTTATAGTAATTGACATGCCCAATGATGCCTAGATAAGTCTTCTTGGCCGACCCTTTATGGTCATTATTGAAACTGTCATAGATATTAAAAGAGGAAAATTAAGTATGACAGTTTTAGGAGTGACCATTGATCTTAATATGTTTAACTCTCAATCTGATTGTTCTCTTCGTACTGCAAAAAATTTTTTTTGTTGTGAATGTTAAAACTACTGATGGTTGTAGATTACAGAAGTTGAGGAAAAAGCTGGGTGATTCAGTTTATGCTGTAGCCAAAGATGATAAGCAAGGGATAGATTCGTGCTTGAAAATCAAAATCAGCAAGTCTAGCCTAGACTATAAAATTGGTGCTCCTTGGGAGGTAACTCAAGCTTAGGACATATCCTTTTTCACTTATTAGATTTTATGATTTTAATTTTGTTAGTCATTGTCTTTTTTATTTTACTTCCACCCTCATGCGTTAATGCATCTAATGGAACTTAATTGTGGTGTAGGTTGTGCTGCAGGAGAGACACGAAATCAGTGCAGAGGAGTAACGCTAGAAATTTGAGAAAGCATTGTGCACGACTAGGGCAAGAGCTAGCGAGGACGTTCTATACACGACCCATGCATAGTGCGCTACCCATGCATGCCTCAGCAACTGACTCACTGTGCACACCTTAGGCGAAGTGCAAGACCCATGCATGACCTACCTGAAGACATTTTATGCACGACCCACGCTAGGAGCACGACTTGTGCCTTTTGACCTAAATATTTACTGTGCATGACCCGTGCATGATTGGGCTCCCCAACGCATAGTGCACGACCTATGCCGCTTGCCCTAGTTATAAATACCCCATTCACATCTGTCTTTCACTCATCTCTTTTCATCATGACTCGCTCCCCTCTCCTCCCTCTCACCAAAACTTGCCCTTTCAATCTATTCCTCTTAGATTTCTTCCTCACTTCCATCTCCATTCCCTCTTACAAGCCCGAAACAACCCTTAATCCTTCAGCAAACATGGTTCCTCAACATCTGAATCTTCCTCTTTCGACACTCTATCTCTACCAATCACGCCTCCTAGCTTGCACACGTAAGGCACAGATAAGGGGAAATAGAAAGCTACAGCCAATGCTCGTCCCCTACTTATGGGACCAATGGATATAACAAATAGGTATAGCACCCCCTTCCCTATCTATACTGAGGATGAGGGTTAGGAATATCTTCGGGCCCTTCAAAGGTATGATGCCTCTATACGCTTTCTTGATTTTGATACGTTACGTGCATTAGGGTGTTTGGATAGAGTTGATCGGTGCGCTATAAACCTAGGGTGGTCTAGTTTCATTCACATGCACACACCTAGCTATAAGCGTCTTGTTAGGGAGTTTTTCACCACCCTGAATGTGCACAATTCATTCACCATGATTAAATTTAGGCTTTATGGCACTGAGTAAACTGCCAACATGTCCACAATGCACATCATTTTTGGTTTTCAAAAAATCAGTGCCACACAAGTGCCTAAGGAATTCGACAAGGATAAGGCATGGGAAATTTTCCATTGGTCAGGATGAGTTTAATGCCTACAATGCTAAAAATGGTCCATTCATTGACCCTGTGAATATTGTTATGCATAAATTCACGTGCCATGCCATTTTTGGTAAGATTGAGAGCAATAAGGTGAGCACCCATGAATTGGTTTTACTTTAGTGCATGCATAAGGGCAAACATGTTATCATAGGCATTTATTTTTGCTGTAATGTCACACATTTTGAGTTACCCCATTGCCTCTTTGGGATTTGGACACATTGTCACTACACTAGCCATTCAATTGCATGGATTTGATCCTAATATAACTAATCTAACCATGCTTAAAGGTGCAACTAACTTTAATTTTATTACCCTAGCTAGTGCTAAGCTTTTCATTGGGTTCTTACTCATGGGCACCGTGCACACCTGCTATTCAGGCATCAGCACCAGGAGCCGGATCATCTTCAGCACCTTTGGAAGAAATAAGCTATGAGGAGGAGGATTTAGATGATGACGGTGGGGTGGACAAGGCTAATATAGCTGACATGGAGGCTCGCTTGATGGCCTTGGAGGAGTGACAACAAATAATGGATGAGCGACAATGGTCTATGGAAGACTATCAGTGTGCGAGCTTCGAAGAGCTCAAGGCCAGCAATTTGGCACTGGCAGAGCAGCTTTGACAGACCCAGCTACTTTTGCAGCAGAACTTGGCTTTTCACCATGCCCCTCTACTGCCCCCTAATCCCAACCACCCACCACAATAGCTCTCACTTTTAAAGGAAGTTTTTCACACCCTTCCCACTTTCTTTTTATTCTTTTTGTTTTGCTTGTTCGAGCCCTTTTGGGATTTATGCTTTATTTGGTGTGGGGGGATGAGAATTGCTTACCTTGTTTAGTTTTACAATTTCTGATTAGTTTGGCTATGTTTTTTTTTTCAATTTACATTTCAATTGCATGTGTTTGCTAATTTATTTTTATTGAAATTGTTCATTTTTGCATGTTTCATTTTGATTACTTTTGTATATTATATTTTGTGTGTCGAATGTTGCATGCATTTTGGTATGTTTGTTTTGTTAAACCACTTGCTTGCTTAGTTCGATTTGCTCAACTTTCCTATGATAGCTTATGAAAGAATACTAAGTATGCTAAGAAGTGAGTAATAAGAGTGATCGGACCAAAATGATTTTAATTCCATAAACATACTTCTAATTGAATGCCTTTTAGTATGGTTGAATTACTTCTATTGTTTACGAAGTGTTAGTAATGTTGTTGAGCTAGGAGTTGTATACATGATTAGGTATGTGCGGAACTTTCCCCACTTGTATGATACCATTATCCTTCTTCATGGGCTTTTGAGCCTTAATGAAGCTTTTATTATTTTGAAGCTCGTTTATTTTCCTTTGAGTGATTGAATTCAAACACAGTAAGATTGCTCTAGAATTTGCACTTAAATGCTTGTTGAGATCACAATTTTTTTATATCTAGATGCTTAGATGACTGAGGCAATTAGGATTACCCTCATTTGACTTGTGTTTGTAGCCTTACCCCATGGTATCCCTTAGCTAGCCAAGTTGAGCCTTAACCATTCATTGTTATAAACCACTTTAATTAACCCATTTAAGCCAGTTTTAGTTGTCTTTTCCTTGTAATAACCCATGCTCATAAGAGCTGGTAATGACTAGGGATTGTAAACAATGAGCAAATTTTCTATGGTCCATTATTCCTGTTTCGTAAAGGTGAAATTCTAAGTTTGGACAACAATCGTTTAGTCAATTCAATGCAGGGTCATCTTTCCATCTTCAAAAAATTAAAAAAAAATGCAAATGTATTTAATGATCCACATTGAGTTGTACGACCGATAAGGAGATATGTTAACTATATTGTTGTGTTGTGGATTCACCATGAGTTGTAGGAAGTTGGACGAAGCAATAATCTCTAGTCGTTTGCTTACTTCTTGTGATTATTAAGCCGTATTTTTCATTTAACCCACCTTTTCACGCAAGCTTCATTGCAACCTTGTAAAGACCTCGAGATAGGTGTCTTGGCAGTATTGTGAGCAGTGGAGATTGGATTAGACTGCAAACTTATGGAAGTGCTTATTGTGCTTTGAAGGAGGGATTTGTTGAATAATAGCCTATACACTTGAGAGATTGAATGACGTGTGAGGACAAGTGTGGGGGAATTTCGTGCATCTTCCTTTGGATGTACGCAATTAACTAGCTTAGTAGGATTACTTGCATATTTGTTTGGAAAGTGATATGATCATGCTAAGTTGCATTTGATTGTGAGTACGAAATTGAAATTAAGTTTGGGTTAGATATAATTGCTTTAGAGCTTACATTTTGAGTATTACAGGTGCGTTAGTGAAGCTTAGGACAGTTGATGATTGGGTGAGGCGTAGAGTGATCTGTTTATGCTGTGAGTCAAATATGTTGTTGTCTTTCATGCTTAGAAGTTGCTTAGGGACAAGTAACGACTAAGTGTGGGGGAATTTGACATGATGTTGATTTATAATGCTTATTACATATGTTTGCTGTCATTTGCAGTTAGTTTTCTTTAGATTTAGTTTCTTTTGATTACGTTTTTATTTGTGTAGGTAATGGCACAAAAAAATGAGGAATTTCGGGATCACTCAGGTTAAATTGAAGCTCGAGAAAGCCAAAAACGAGGAGTTGCAAGCATAATTTAGTAGAGCAGCAGATTGCACGGGAGTGCAGCCTCTGCAGGGCATGAAGCTGTGGGACATTATACACTATGCACAGTAAAGTGAAGGATTGGTCATGCAGGGTGTGTGGGCATACATTTTCTTCAAGCCAACTATTATGCACGACCCATGCACGATTGAGAGCTGCAGTTTTGCGATTTTAATTGACGGTCCGACCATGGATTATGTAGGCCCATGTTTTGCAACTCAATTCCTATTGGCTGGGACTTCTTTTTGATATGTAATTAGTAAATAATTGGGGACTAAAAAGGGAGTTTTTGGGGAGATTGGACTTTTTGTAATTAGCCTAGGTATAAAAGGGAATTTTTAGGGGAAAATCATGGAGAAACTTTGGGGGGACGAATTGAATTCATTCTTTGGTGATCAAAGGCAGGGCTAAAGAGAATTCGAAGGCCATTAGATCTGATTGCAGCAACCACACACGTTTAGCTTGGAGCTCCCTCCGTTTGGGGACTAAGGCTTGGATCTTTGGAAGATGGCAACCAACCGTTCAAAGGAATTCCAGGTTTACATTTCTCAGGGGGTTTTGAATTTCTGTTTTTAATTCCTAACTGTTGTATTCATATTTAATTCAATCGTAGTTATGAACTTGATCATAATAGTAGCCATGCTTGGCTAATTCCTTTGTTAGATGTTTAGTAGCTACCTAGGATGTAATAATTTTCCCTCTATTGAATAAAGTTAAATTCTTTCCATCTTTAATTACTCTTAATTACTTTCATTTGAATGTATGGTTGGCCATCTTGAGTTTAAATTTGTATCTTAGGATTTTGTTATTAGACAAACAATCAGTAACTTGACCTAAAAAATTGATTTGAAAGTTAATTATACCATTAGTTTGGATAGTTAATGATTATAGCGAGAGCTGACAGAATTAAACTTTATTGGGATTAATAGGATATGGGGAAGGGATTGCAGACTAGGAATGATTGCCAAATGCCTAATTTATTGCAGTGATTGAATCATAATCGTTTTTGTCGCTTTCAAATATTTAATTATTTTCAATTTAATTAATTAATTTTATAATCATCAAATCATGGTTAGAGTGTTTAGGATCATTAAACTGTGTTATTGGCAATTTAGGGGAAATTTAGAATTTAAGCCGAGCCGAGTCGTTCCTTGTGAGATTGACCTCATGAGTGAACTTGCCATTCTATACACATCAGTTGTTAAAGAGATATTTGAATTATTTGGGCCTCTAGACATGAGGCATATTAAATCTTCAGAAGGCCTAAGAGCCTCCAAAAAAGGGCAATGGAAACAAATATAATTAGAATAGGAGTTTAACAAAGCTTCAGTTGGGCCCTTATCTATGAAGCCTTGAGTTATTGGCCTTCAATTCAGAGCCCAAAACTGGATGTTAGATAGAGAAAACCCACTGTTGGATCCGGTGAAGAAGGAAATTTACTTTGAAAATTCCTTGAACCCGAAGAAGCTGCGATTTAGGCACTCGAACAAGCCACTATTGCTGTAAAAACTGGACCGGACAAGCCGGTTCAATCGGATTAACTGATCAAGTTGATTGGTTTTTAGTACCAAACCTAAGAAAGTAATTGATCGGTGAGAAAAATGGTGAATTAGCCGGTTGAATCGAAACCGATCAATCTAGCAAGTTTTGTCTAGTTTGATTGATTTAATAAACCTTGAAAAATACTGAAAAATCACATTTTCACATGAAAATGACGCATGTAGGAATTGAACTTGGGTTTCTTAAAGGAGTTTGGCAGCCTTTAACCACCAAACCACTTACCTTTCGATTATGTTTAAAGCACATACATATATTTTAACTGCTATATTTTAGATATTAATAATATATATTTATATTAAAAATATTTATTTAATTATTTCAATTTTATATTAGTAATATATTTTTAAAAAATTTAGTATAAGTAATTTTTGTTAATAAAATATTAATTAAATTTAAATGAATTATATATATAAATAATCAATTGTATTTTTTGCTAAAAATTTTTGATATATTAGTAATATATATGTATATAATATAATTTTTATTTTTATTACTATTTTAACAATTATTATTTTAATTTCTATTAAAAATATAATATTGACTAAAAATTAAATATATATTGCAATTTAATTTTTAAAAAATTATTAATATATTTTAAAAATTAAAATTTATTATATTTAAAAAAAATTAAATGATTCCAAATTGGCACTGAGGTACTGTTTGGTTCACATTCACTTTAGCAATTGTGAACATCGTCATGAATACACCATTCACGCTTGTAAAAGATATTTCGCAATCGCAATACTTTTCATGATCATGTAACACTTTTTATGAAAGCAACATAGTTCATGATTATGAAACATCTTTCACGACCACGAACTTCTCCTAAGCCGATTTTTCTCTCTCATATTTTGGATCTAATCTAAAGTCCATTTCACTTCTTCTTCAACTCTTCTATACATAAACCTATTATGTTTCCGGTTATGTTGGCCACTTAAATCAATACTTGATTTCTAGCAGATCATGAGCGACATCTAACAATGTATCATGACGTCCAATTGACTGGAATGTCAGTTATTGAACTATAAACCCTTCAATAGATAATTACCGTGCAATTTGTCTTTTCACCTTACTATACCTTACTCAGTTTAGAATATGGATTGTGTGTCAATTCCCTTTAGATTGACTATATCATATCTAGTCCAAGTAATATTAGTTCTTATCTATGAGACTCATTACTTTATAAAATATATTTTCAAGGACTTTCAAGACAGTCCATTTTGGCTAGAGATTCCCGAGTAATGATATTCACAAGAAGCCATAGGTATATTCTCCTTCTATTAGGAGTGGTAAATCCTCTATTAGTTATTCAACTACCTTCAAATACTTCAAGCTATACCCAATCACCACTCTATGTGCGACCTCTGTAAAGTAACAACTAATGGAGTCAAAGTAAAGAATTAGTATCCCAGATAACCTTGAGCACCTTATATCTAAGGATACTTGCACCATTATTGTAAAGAGATTGTCACCGACATTGAATAGAGAAACCAAGTGATCATCTTATAACAAGTCATTCAATGTACTCAACTATTCTAGTGAGCATCCACACGTTAACTCTAAACATCTCATGTTTATGGCTTATGAGATCCATTACATGATCTAGTTAAGAAGTATAATTATAATATCAGCTAATCTATTCGGAGTGACAATGTCCCCTCTTATCAATCCTATGACTAGGAATAATGTAGATATAAATATAATTAAATATGATAGGAATCTCATCATCATGATTTCATAATGATTTTCTTCATTCTACATCAAGGACTTCATCAAAAGGTTTAAGATCTAATCAATTCATATAAGCATAGATACCATTGAATGAAAAATGCCTTTATTAATAAATAAATATGTATATCAAATGCTAAAAGTGATTGCATTTAGAGCATCTTTCTAATAGTTGGTATATTTGTTGTTGAAGTTGGCATTAATCTTGCTTGTAGCTACAGAAACCGTGGAGTGAGCATCTTATGCAATGAAATTGATAAAAAGTGATTTATGAAACAAAATGAGATGTTAATGGTTGAAAATTTGTTTAGTGACATATATTGAAAATGATGTATTTAATAGTGTTAATAATGATGCAATTATGTATTATTTTCAAAATATAAAAACTTGTTGAGAGCTGTTGTAGAAGATTTTCTTTTGTTATTTCATTATTACATGCTTATTTATACAATTAAAATTTATATGATATATATGGAACTCACTATATAAAATTTCTAAATTCATCACGGTTAACAATATAATAATTATGAGTAAATGAAATATCTATGAAATATTGATGAGTCAGTTGTTTTATAACTGCTCATGTTCGACTCTACAATAACCTAATATAGTTAATCTAAATTATTACTTGTAGTGGGTGCATAGACTTATAAAACTCTCTTTAATTCTTTTCTCATTCTTTCCAATGTAAGAATCCGAAGCTAGCACGTCAAGCTGGCTCATCTCCAGGTTTGTGACCTTTTTTTTTTTTATATATATATATATTTGGCTCATAATCTCTTCCATGTTTTGTCGATATGAGATTTACTTAGGAATGAGTCAATAAAAAGATATATTGTTGTCAGAAAATTCAAGCACATCATCAAATTTTTTCACCAAGATATTTAAATTGAATGAACTAATTGAAAAAAAAAAAATTTGAACCTTTTGATTTAATCCCTCGTTAAATATTATCTTAAAAACTAATATTTCCAATTGTTTTCCTCTAAAATTTGTCACTATATTATTAATGATTTTAAAACAATATTTTCTGATTTTAATTGTACTTTTAATTTGATTTTTTATTTAATTAAAAAATATATTCCATACTTTCTTTTTAATACATTTTTAATTTATTATCATAAATTATTGGGCAATTTACATAAAAACCCTCAACTTTCACATTTGTATCAAAATAATTATTTTTTAATTATTTTTTTAACAATTAAATATACATTTGATTTGAAATCAAATGTAGCTTTGAGATAAATTTAATTTAGTTTGATAGTAATGCAGGATTCTAAGTCTATATTTTGATCCAGTTATATAGATAACTTCCATACTAGAAGTATGTTTGGATTAATATAGCTATGTTTGCATGAATCTAACTTATATACGAATAATTTTGAATATATATATATATATACACACACAAACTCATAGCTATTTGATATCTAATTTTACACAAATATATGTATTTTTTAACTATTGTCACTCTATTTCAAAATATGCGAATTAATTTTAAAAATAAATATCACACACACACATATATATATATATATATATTAGAGGATTTTACAGAAATTACCTAAATTTACTTTTTTTTTCTCAAAATTATCGCCATTTTTTTTTTTCATCTTTACCAAACCTCACTTTCACTTTTTTTTTGTTTCAATGTAACCATCTTTGGTCGTCACTTGAAAAAAATGTCTCAAGAACCACACTGCTGTTTTAGGTGGTCTGCTCATCACATCACCACCTGCCACCTCCATAGGTTGCACCACTATATCAAAGCCTAAATTCAATTTGCTGCTCCATCGATCACCCACTAAATCATTATCGTATCGAATTTTCGGGATTTTGAAGATTTTTGGAGGAGTCACTAGTAATGAATCCATTATTTCGAATGTTTTGCGATTCAAATTATCAATGAAAAATTGCAATTTAATGGCAATAAGAACATGCTTGGAATTCGAAGCAGAATGGATCGAACTCAATGAGCAACTCTAGAAGAAACCAGTTCTTCCTTTACCCATTTGTATTGAGATTAAGTTTGTTTATTTACTTTTTTTTGAGTTTTGCTGCGTGTCGTTGAATTTTTTTTTATTTTTTGTTTTTCTGGTGAAAATTACTAAAATTGCTAAAATATCCTTAAACTATACCCAATGTATCCCTAAGATATACCGGATGTATTTTCATAAAACTTTCAAAAGTATACCGAAGTATCCCTAAGGTATATCCAAAGTATTCATAGAAAATTCATTGTAGAGAATTCTCAAGGAATTCTCAAGATATATCCAAAATATTCCCAAGGTATACCCAATGTATTTTTATGGAATTTCCAAAGGTATATCCGAAATATACTCAAAATATTTTCCGAGAATTCCTCCTAAGGGATTTCTTGAGAATTCTTAAGGTATACTCAAAATATCCCCAAAGTATATAAAAAATATTCCCAATATATTTCTAAAAAATTTCCAAAGTATACCCAACGTATCCCCAAAATATTTCCGAGATATTTATAAGGAATTCCCAATATACCCAAAATATTCTAAATGGTATATCAAACTATTTATTTAAGATTTTTTGTGTTTTGAATTTTGATTGAGTTCTATTTTTTTTTTTTTTAATGATTCAGTTGTTCTTGTGCGGTCTCTTGGTGAAAATTGAACAATGTGTCTCCAAGGTATACCGAATATTTGCCAAAAATATATTTTATGATAATTTTGAGATTTAAGTACTATTGTAATTTTACAAAGTTGTTTTCGGTAAAATTAAAAAAAAAATTGAGAGCCTGTAAAAATACAAATTGGTACCCATTTTTTGATTTTTTTGTAAAATTCCCTACATATTAGCACGCTAGTAGTGTAAAATTCAAAAAGTTTAAGTTCGGGTGTCACATTACTATCAAATCATATTAAATTTCTACAAAGTTACATGTGATATAAAATTGAAAGTATATATATTTAGAAAATAAAAAATAAAGAATATAATTATTTTGATAAAAAAGTGAAAGTTTAGAAGTTTTTTTTTTTTTTTGTTATTTGCCCTAAATTATTAATGATTAACTATAATAGATTTTGAAATTTATAGTGGACTAAAGCTAATAGTTTATAAGTAGATTTTGAAACATAAGTCTGAAGTTTATAATTATAAATTTATAATTCATTATAAAAGTTATAAT
Organism: Balakata baccata; assembly: GCA_949630135.1. NCBI lineage: Eukaryota > Viridiplantae > Streptophyta > Magnoliopsida > Malpighiales > Euphorbiaceae > Balakata > Balakata baccata. The sequence goes on from CATIWF010119736.1 coordinate 11,767, forward strand.
AATTTTCTAATAGAAAAATTTAGTTACAACCATTAATTAAAATTTAAATTTTCTTCGATACCCTTTTCTCTAATTACAAAAATTTAATAAATTTATTATAATTACGATAAATTCAATAATTATAAGTTTATGATGATAAAGTACAATATATTAGAAAATAAAATATTTAATCAATTATAAAAAATTTAAAACAAATTAAAAATATTTGATAATCATAAATGATATAGCAACAGATTGGTAAAATAATCCTTGGCAGCTGAAAACCAACAAAAAGCATCTCTTAGTTTTTTGATAAAATTGTTAATGACTTAGCAAAAATAAAAAAAATTTGTAATTCTTTATTTTTCTCCTTACATAAATTTAAGGAATTTCATGTCTTAACAACCTCTATATTTTTCTCCTTACTTATTTCACTTTCTAAAATTTACATTATCTCTTATCATATTTAAGAGATACTACAAGCTCCTAAATTATATTTTATTATTTTTTTTCTCCCTCTTCATTTTTTATCTAGATAGTTTTATTAATAAAAAATTAAAAATAGGAAGTGAAATAAAGAGTATTGTTAGAGTATACACAATTTTCGAAATAAATTAAAGTAGAAATTGAATATTTTATAATATAATAGAAAGTAAAATATAGAATATTGTTAGAAATGTTCTAAGTAAAATTATTATTAAAAAAAAGGTCGAAGGCTAATTTGAATTCAAACATTATTATTATTATTATTATTATTATTATTATTATTATTATTATAATAAGCTCTATTTAAAACTACTTAATTTGTCCTTTTTATTTTCATCTATTAATATCATCTATATTCAACTGGATATAAATGCAAATTTTAACCTAATACACATAAAATTTTTTCATTGAGTGGTAAAAATTATATAAGAAAGTGTTGGTGGTTGGTATTTCAAATATATATATATATATATACTGGTTTATTTAAATTCTGACATGGGATACACAGACTCAAGTGGCTACAAACGCCAATTTGTGCGAATTCACAGCTGCGTCATTTTAAGGGAACGTAACCCTGAAAGATATTTCCAACTACTAAAACTCTCAATTTCTATACAAAACCACAACAGGCAGATTTATGTGGTTAAATCTGTTTTCATCAACTTCATTCTAAATTTGTAGTAAATATATACTATTTACATACCTCATGAGTCAAGAGAGAGATAGAGAATCTAAAAAATCATGACCTTCACCACCACCATGTTCACTTCTTTTGGCCCTATTATTGACTCTTAATAGACCAAATGCTTCATTTAATTCTATAGTTAACCATATAGATTGCTACCAAAGTAACGACAGCCCCAACCAGCTGCAAAGGCGAGAAGGTCTCGCCAAGATACAAGAACCTGCGCATAGAAATTTAATTGCCAATGAATGCATCAGGAAAAAAATTATGGAAATCATAAACCCTAGATATTGGCATGCTGGTCAATCATCTTCAGTCTAAAATTGCTTTTTTTTTTCCTTATTAAAACATATATTTATATTTAGACAATAATCTAGTCAAATTTCCTTTTCTTTTATCTTGTTCTGATAGCAGAATCTTACCCAAAAATAGAAGCAAACATTGGGGTCAAAAAAGTGAGCGAACTGAGCTTTGTCAGGCTACCTGAAATGTTTCAATGATAACAAATCAATTTTCATAACGAGAAATCAAAATAAACTATAGGCCTCAAATATTTAGTGCATATAGAAGATATATGACCGATTAACCTTTTGTTGCACTGTAGAAGTATACACCATAACTAACAGCACTTCCAAAAACAGAGGTATAAAGGAGTGCCAATATGTCACTTGGTGTTAGTTCCTTGAGACTTCCACCAATTGCAGGATCATGATTAATTATAGAGAACACTACAAGAGGGAGACCACCAATAACCATGTGCTGCAACAAAATTCATGGGAGTCTGTCATTTTCAATTATTTTCGGTGAACATTCAATTTAAAACCAAAACAAGGCAGTAGACATTCTACCACATTCTAAGACAGCTATCTTGCAAGTTTTCAATACATCTAAACAACAATCATGCATGATCTACCATCTTTGATCACATCAACAAATCATGAATGGGTCATATTGTTTCATCAAACATGACAAAAAATTAAAAATAAAGTAGGAAAAAGAAAGAGAGGTAAAACTAGTGGAGGGCACAGTTTGTTTTGAAATTATTAACCTGTTAAAACCAAACCAGCAGTTCCACGAACAGCCAGCAGGTTCCATGGTTTAAAATGCAGCCACCTTGAGACTGAAGGTTCCAGTTCAGGTTCCTCCTGCAGGGGAGTTCTGAATCATGGAAAAGATTCAAAATTTTTCAAAGGCCGTTTAACCATTTGAATGCACTATGATGATGCTGAGGTTATTTGATATTGAAAGTTAGACTTATCCTTTGTAGAACTAAAATCTCTGGTTCAGAATCGCAACTGGAACAGAACCTGAACCTCCTAAGGGACAGCTGGAATTCCTCCTTTGGAGGAACTGAAAACTACCAATTTAGTTCCGGTTTCAAATCCTAGTTAAAACACCAATGGCAATCAACAATTCAATTATTAAATATGGAGTTCATCATCATACAACAAGTTAATGGTTGTCAGGTTAGCTTACCCATCCAGTTGCCATAACAGGATCAGAGTACTTTGTAACCCAGCGGACCATGACTGTGCCTACTGCCATACTCTGAGCAGCAAGAAGCATCCACCATTCTCCACTTCCCCACAAAGAAAAGTTACTTTGGTCCATAGGAAGTGCAGGAACCTACAGAATAAACCACATCATAAATCCAAAATATTGAAATAAAATAATACTTATCATGTGAAACGGATTGTATTTATTGAATGGAATTAACATAACTAAATGTCATTCCCACTTCAGCCTAGATATTCATAAAAAGCAAATAATTTTAGCAACCACATCATCATCTGAAAATTGATTTAGGATCAGGCCACAATTAAACATGGTGTATAAGCTCTAGGCCATATTACCAGATTTCCTAAGAAGGAACCATAATGATAAATTTGATCAGGGAATTTCTTCTCATTAATTCTTTACATGTAGACATGTTTACTCCCAATATTTAGACTAAATCCTGAGAAATTTGGACTGAACTGAAAGAAACTAAATTATTATTCCATGTAAAGATGCCAAAATGTTCATTATTTCAACAAAAGGGTTAAAGTGAATTTCAAAGTCAAGAACCATATAACTTAGCTAGAAAAAAGTGAGACTCCAATTTCATTTTAACTAAGGCAGTTCTTTATTTCATACTCTTGATATTTAGGAGAAGATTTGAAAGTCTTTCAAGCTTCATGTTTGCTCTAACAATTGTTTTCGCAGTCCAGCTAACCTCTATGTCGGAATCGCACTACCGCTAAAATTCAAATAAGTTGGTATTTTCATATGACTACGTGATACCTCAAGTTTGAGTGACTAAAATAAAGAGTTTTGGTGACCATTGCAGGTTGGGACTGCATTGCACAGTTCCACAGCCTGTGATCTGTTTCCTTCTGATTTTTTCCCTCTTTTTCTGCTCCACATTCAGTTCTAAATATCGGCAAGGTTTTTCAGAATTTAGCAAGCATACAGCTACCACAACATTCCTATAACTTTCTTCCTTTCTGACTTCTGAAAGACTTCATTAATAAGTGGTAGAGGGGCAGCCCTTCCCTTTGACTTCGCCAAATTCAATGTTTAATCCAGCCAGAAAATTTAGATGCCTCCATCTTTTTATAGTAACTACAGTCTTTGGTTGAATTTCACTCATAATCATTGAATATGACCAAATCTGGCCGTAGTCTTTTCAACAAATTGAAATACAAAGCAAAAATGTTATTATGTGATGAATTTCACCAACTTTAATTGTCAGATCACATATTTGGTAATGATTTCCCAAATCTGAATACATCTGGTTGACATTATCCCGAAGTTCCTCTATTGGCACAGTGACAAAAGATAGGAAATATCCAGATTTGGTCAAGATAAGGTGTCATGATCCAAAACTCTCTGTGATCACACAAAATAATGTCCACAGCATTCCTATTTATAATAGATACAAGGAGAAAAATTAGCACCTAACTAATTCAAAATAGATACAGTTTCTATTTTGTAGCACTGATTAAATTTTAAATATTTACAGCTCTAATATCCCAAGAATTTCGGCCACAACATGGCAGAAGTTCCCGTTTCCAACATGTTCTATAAGAGTGGAAAAAATGCTAAAACCCTCCACTGAAGAGGATGAGATCTCAGAAAATAAAAAACCTGACCATAAAGATACCATCTAAACTAAAACTTAAACACTTCGCTTAAATGAATTATGTATATAATGCTTGAATATGTGGTCCGGAAGTTTAGGCCACATTTAAAATTTAAATTAGTTTCCTATTTGGTTAACATTCCTGTCTAATAGCGGAATAAATTTAAGTCATTAATTTTGGTATTTGATGGGTATACCAATTTTCAAGTTCAGTCCTCTCTTTATCTAATTAGGGTTGCAGACTTATAAAAACACTTTTCCATCATGTTCTCTACTAGGGAGAGAAATCAATTTTCAATTTAAGGGTCAATCTAAAGCAATCATATTTAATTATTTCTATGATCATGTTGAATTCTACATCAAGTATTTATGTTTTACTCTATGTAAGAAATTATTTAAGATCCTATAATGTTGATGATATTCAAATTACAATGTGATTATGATTCCTTGATATTTGTTTTATAATTATTATTTTTCTACATATAATCAAGCATTCCTCGCTTTGACAAATAAAAGTTAAATCCATCGCACTTCTTTAGTAGTGCATAAGAAAGAGCAGCAACATTATAGCAAAATCTTGCACATTCAAATAACATTTTATTGTCAAAAGCACTTGTGACAGGGCATTAACTTTGTGATGTACACACATAGATACAATACTTTGTGATGGAAATGTTTGTAACATAATCTATTCATGAGAATGATTAGCAGCACAGATTATTTATAAAGAAAAATCATTATATACATTTCTAATGCAGCTAGATTGGTATCAATTGCATAAAATATATGTCAACTATGCATGTCCGAATTTCATCATTACATGTAATAGAACCAGGTATGCAAGTGATCACCTCAAGAAGTAAAAGTCCTATAACACCAAGCACAAGACCTCCAGCTCCTATAAACCCAATAGATTCACCAAATAAGAAGGCTGCAAGTACTGCCACTGTTAAAGGTTGTGAGTCAATTATGACCTGCAGTAACAAAAAGCTGTGAATAACCATCATGCATTCCTTAGAAGGATATATAGGCAAACTACAACAGAATGCATAGAGAAACTAAATCCTCATGCTCTATGCTCTTGTTTCCATATGTACTAACAAAGAACTAGTTGTTATATTTTAAACCCCATTCAGTTCATAACAAAGATGTTTTCTCACGAAAGGAAACATTTAAATAAATGACATTCTACTGATCATGAAATACTCGGAGCAAACTTTTGATGAAAAATTTCAGCAAGATTCATTTACCTTGGTTCATGATGTAGCACTGATAAATTTTTTTCATGTTGAATACCTATTCTCAACATATATATATATAGTTTACTCCAGAACATAAGTAGCTAATCCAACAATTTGTAAACACAAAAGCAAAGTAGCCATTCCATGCCTGATGGAATACCTATTCTACTACACCTATATTCTATTTTGGGAAACTAAATTGTTAGGCAAAGGCCCAAACTTAAACTTGTCAGGACAAGACTTGCCTAGACCCGTTCCTTGAGAAAAATCACGGAGTACCAATTACAACATGTTGCATACATGGCATGCTGTGATTGGTTTGGTCTAGGCAAGAATTTTCCTGCCACCAGAAATATAAAAATGATTTCCACTGAATGCCACAAGTATTTAACTGTTTGACAAAGAAAACATACGCTGCCCAAACCTGCAGACGTCCTTTGCAATCCTTCAGCAAGAAATCCCTGTTCCAACAGTGTCATAGTCAGACATGATAAGAACAAAAGAACAGCAACATATTTCTGGTATACAAAATGAATCCCCAACATATGTACTCCAAATTCCCAACAAGCCAACCATTAGTGTTAACTCATTTTCATCTATTCCAACACAATTTATTCACAAATTGCATTAAATAAAAGCATTAGTTGATAATTTAAAGAAAACTAGAAACCTGAAAACAAGTGGCATCTACAAGGCCGAAGAGAGTAATAGAGAGCCAAGCAGTGAGTCCAGAAGGCAGAGGCCTGCCTTTATACGCAGCAAATGCAACCAGCAACAAGCCAGCAGGAATAAGCCGAAAAGCAGCCACAAAGAAAGGTCCTGTCAGAGGCAAAACCTCCTTCATTGCAACCATTGCCGTACCCCAAAAGAAGAAGGGCGACACCAAAACTCCCGTCTCCACCAACATGTTCACTAATTTACTCTCCGATCCTTCCACACTTTCTTCCACCACCGTCTCCGTCGACGATAACAGTGCACCATTGGTTTCAATAGACGGAGAAGAAGAGGAAAGGAGACACTCCACGTCCAAGCCTGTCCCCACACAATCAATGTCCTGATCAACGGTGAATGAAGAGGAACTTTTGTCATTAGAATTTGAAGATGATGCTGGTGATTCCAATTCCACATTTGTACTTCTAGTGGTGCAGTAGCTAAAGAAATCGCCTCTGTTTCTTTTGCGACTTGTGATGTAAAATTTAGAAGAAGTAGTAGTTGGGAATTTGAGATGAGCAGAAAACGGTGGAGGGGAGATATGAAGTAGGAAGAATCCAGTGGAAAGATTCTTAGGGAGAGCTGATAATGAACTAGGAGGCCGAGGAGAGTATGGCTTCATTTTTACCCTCTTTGCTTGCTTTGCTTTGCTGTTTTAGCCTTCCTACTTTACTTTCAGTAGGCAATGCTCTCTATTCTAACCGCGATGATAAGGAATCTCCCGACTTGTGGCCACCAACTCTTACACGAAAGCCCCTGATGAAACATTGAAAACAAACTCAGAATTTGTTGGAAGCTAGTAGAGTTCTAGATCTCAAGTGTAGACCTTAAAAATTATTAATTTGAGCGAAATATATAAATTATATTTGCATGATATGTAAACATCCTTAGCAAATTATATTTTGCAACTTGGTAATATCTATTTACCAAAATTATTTCATAATTTTCATAATAAATATTTAAAATAAATATTTAAAAATTGAGTTTACTAAATATGTAAATTAAATTAAAAAATAAAAAGTTTTAATTATTTTTTATAAAATTTTGTTATTAGTCTAAAATGTATTATTACTAAAATATCTATTTTTATTATTTTTTTCAAATCTTTAAGTTACTAATAGATATGTAACCAAAGCGCACACTTTATTTAGTATCTGAACACAATATATATAACTAGTATATATACTTTGAGAACATAAAAAAGAAGATAAGAAGAATAAAACAATTTTTCTTTATAACAAAATAAAGTAATAACTCTTTGTTATAAACCTTTTGTATATGAAATTAATGGAAGAAACAAAAATAATTTTATTCACATATCTTAAAATCAAGAATATTTCTTTTTTGAATATGAAAAGATAGTGAAAAAGAAGAATTTCTTCCTACTATTCTAGAGAGAATTCAAAGAAGGAGAGAGGAAGAAAATTAAAAATTTTATTTTCTCTTTCTTCCTTTTAGAGGAATAAAACAAATTTTCTTTTAACAAAATAAAGTAACAAATATTTGTTATAAATCTTTTGTATTCAAAATTAATAGAAGAAGCAAAAAAAAAAATTTTGTTATCTTATTTTGGAATTAAGAATACTTTTTTCTTGAATATAGAAAGATAAGTGAAAAAGAAGTCTCTCCACCCTTTTAAAAAAAAGTGGAAAAGAAGAAATTATTCTTACTATTCTAGAGAGAATTCAAAAGCAGGAGAGAATAAGAAAGTTAAAAATTTTATTTTCTCTTTCTTCCTTTTGGTAAGTTGTATAACTCTTTGCCAACTTGCATAAATGTATGTATTGATTGGTATGTGAAGAGGTAACATCTCATTCTTCAATACACAAAAAAGAGCATTTCTCTCTTCTTTATGCATGAGTCACATAGATGACAACTTATCATATTTCTTAACATACATTGGTTGAATTTTTCACTTTGATATTCCACTCATTTTCTTTCCTAATGTACATTCCACTATCTACCATGGCAATTACTTTAATTTTACCATTATGGTTATTTTGATTAACAACTTAATTAAATTAACTTAGGATAATTTTAATTAACACTTTCATTAAAATTATGTAGGAGGAATAATTAAAATTACTGAATATTAATTTTACTTCAAATAATATAAGTGATGATTTTTAATTTAATTCTTGATTAAATTAATTCTCACATCATAAATATTAACTAGCCAAATTATTTAATTTGGGTATGACTAATAAGGTCAATAATTTTATCGAAATAAAAATATAATATTAACGCTTCAATATTATTTCAGATATTTTTGAATTTTTCGTATACCCATACACTTTAAGACTTATCATTATTAGTCTAACTAAGAGTATCGATCTCACATCGAACAAGTCATATTTCTCTTAACCATGAACTTATTTTATTAAAACCAAAATATCAATTCCATTGAGATCTTACCATAGTGTTGCAAGGTAATGAATCATATTTGTGGTGATTATAAGCCGGATTACCAAGCATAGATAGTTTGTATAAGGCAAGAGCATTTCTATAACCACTCATGAAAAAGATAGCCTTGACATCTTAAGTCAAATGATTTCGAGTCATAAAAGACTCATATTATAACATTATAATAATTGTAGATGTTGAGTACTACCTATGCAGTTATTATCAGAAGTCATTGTTCGACACACTTAACTCTTTAAAAATCCACTGATCTATCTAGATATCACTCTATCATGGAAAATTAGATTTCTCTTCATAATAAACCATATGATAATCTAGAGGTTCAATGAATGTCCAATTTACTATGTTTTTTCAATTATGAACATTTTTAAGATTATGTTTTATTAGAAATATTTATCTTATTATTATTAACAATTGGATAATAAATTCTCTGTGGATAATCATAGGGTTATATATTTCATATTATAATGTAAATAAAATACTACATTCATAATTTAATCAATATCTTAAATATTTTATGTACTATAAATATGAAATATACACGTGTCCATTGTAGTACATTATTTAATATGTAAAAAGAAGTGAGCACTATGATATATACACTATTGATAACAAGCTTCCACTTGCACTAGTGTCATTCACTACAGTATTTAAGACCTATCTTCTGAAGATGCTGGTCTAACTATGCTTGTGTCATAGGCTTTATGAATGGATCAATTATATTGTCAACTAATTGAACTTTTTACACTGAGATATCATATCACTCAACTATTTCTCTAAGTAAATGATAACACCAAAATACATGTTTGAAGTTCTTATGAGACCTTGGTTCATTAAACTATGTTATTGCCCCTATGTTGAAGTTCTTCAACTACACAACTTCTTTGGCAGCATTTGAAGCTGTTATATATTTGGCTTCTATTGTAGAATCAACAATGCTCATTTGCTTGGAACGTTTCCATACTATTACTGCACCATTCAGAGTGAATATGTGCTTGACGTGGAGTTCAATTCGTCCTTATTTGATTGAAAATTAGAATCCATGTATCCAACCATACTCAGGTGGTTTCCTTTATAAACTAAAAACAAGTCTTTAGTCCTTCTCAAGTACTTGAAGATTACATTGATTGTTGTCTAATGCCCCTCACCTAGATCAGATTGATACCTGCTAGCCAAGATAACATCAAATGCTATGTCTAGTCTAGTACACAACATAGCATACTTTAGACTGCCTATAGCTAAAGCCTATGGTATGCTAGCCATTTGTGCTCTCTCTTCAGGAGTTTTGAGACTCATCTCCTTAGTAATATGTTTTTAGTGTATGTTTTACTAGTTAATTATATAGTTTTAGTATTAATTTTGGGTTGTTCTATTTCATGTCACTGTTGATTTTTGGATGGAATATGAGATTCTACGCAACTAAAGTACCAATATGGAATATTTTACATCAACACCTTTGTGCTGATTCGGCATGAGGTTGTGTTATGCTTGCCAAAAGAGTAACACAGGCATTAACACACCCGTATTGATTGTGGACAACCAAATTTTATATATGTTCTATGCACGATCTGTGTTGATATAGCACGCTTGTATTGATTTACGCCTATAGTTGCTGTGCATGTGTAACACCCCACCTATATAATAGGAATAACCCCATCATATAAGTGAAGCACCACATATCTGACTATATGGTCTTGTTCAAATTAAAACCTTTTCATTTATTAACTTATTGTCCACTTATGCATTTTAAATTAAGCATGCCTTATATAATTTCTTTTGTATTGCTACAAGTCATTATATTTCATACACACAATTTACTTAATTACAAATATCATTCGTGTAGCACCCTACCATATAATTAAGGAATATACCTCAACTATATAGAAAGGTACTATAATGTTTAAAAAGGTAAAACATAAATTTTCTTTTTTTAAAAAAATACTTTTGCACCATGGCCATGATGACTTTTCAAAATATAGAGTAAATTTTGAATGTGCATAAGATTTATATATATATAAATTTTCACATTACAAAATAAAGGCCTTAACTTAGCAAGAGTTATACAAAAATTCATCTGAAATTTAAAATATTTACATTCCCACCTAAAGAAAAATAACAAAATGAAATAGTTGTATCACCAACCCCAACAGTTTTGTCTTGGACTTTTCTCCTCCTTAGGCTTCTTCTATTAGTCAACAATTGATCCTCTATCTCCAATCTGTGTGGGAAATCAACATCCACACGCTAAGCCTAGAATGCTTAGTGTTATATAACAATATATAGTTTTAATCTTCATGTATGCATGAAAAATATATACATTTATGGATAATTATGTATGCATGAGCATATATATATATATATATATACCACATCCAATACACATGTTTCAACATCACACAATACCACACTATCTTTCATATATAGAATAACATATTTTAACTCATATAAATTATTCCATAATGCCTTACTTTATACTTATTAAGTTGGAATGTTATTATTTTTTTGCCCTTATACTCGAAACCGGACTAAATTGGATACGAACACTAAGGCTACTCCGAGCCACCTAGGAACTCTGCCTGAGATAAAGATCATCTTAATGTTCTGAGGGTGCCACTCCGGACATACCCTCCAATATATGAGTCTCATCTCCAAGATAGCCAAGTCCAGACCTAAGTGGTATCAAACTCCCTCAATGACATGCCATCTATCCTAGCTCTCATATGATAGTATAATTTAATATACATAAGCTAAAGTTCATAAGAAAGTCACAACATAAGCACCCTATGGTTCACCCAGGGGGAACCGCTCTACAACATTCCCAATCACCTATAAATACATTCCATACAATGCAAATTCATCATCTTCAACTTACATGTTCATTGATCAAAGCATACAGGTTCATTGATCAAAACATACAAATTCATCATTTAACTAATGCAATCCTAAACATCAAACATACAATTAAATCCACATGTAGTTATGTACAAACCTTAATAAAGTTTTACAAACTCTAATAATTATAGGACTTGTGGCTCTTGCGGATCTCCCATAGATTGAGA
>CATIWF010119780.1:0-25060 GCA_949630135.1 Balakata baccata
TATTGTTAGAGACAATCCAAGATTGGATTGTTGTGGTTTGCTACAACCCAATAAGGTGAGATGTTGAAGAAAAATCAAGAAATTATAAAGGTATAAATTCTGAATTTTCTTTGGTTAAATTAGTTTTAATTGGCACATGTATAATCTTTTGATTCGAGTTTTGAAAATTTTATTTTCTGCTGCGTTATATGTATTTGATACATGATCAAAACCCTTCAAGCTCGAATGAGCATACAGATTATGATTATACTCAGTCAAGTTAGCTAAGCTTTGGTTTGAGTGAGAACGCTTTACTTGAGGGAACTCGAATGAACATACAGATTACAGTGGAATAGTAGGATGATTAGCTCACCTACTTCACGCCCTGTATCTGGACAATCCAGGAATGAGGCTTGGGTTGTCGAAGTTATTTATTGAAAAAAAAATGAATAAGACAGATAGAGTTGATAAATGAAAGATATATACTGGTAATATGTATAACAGTGAAAGTATAAAGTATGTATATAATACCAACATGGTCACTATATATAATTAATATATCACTTGTTTATTTACCATAAGCATGATTAATATGTTCATATGTCATGATACATGATGCCATGCTATATTTTATGTTGTATACATGTTTGATGCATGGAAAAATATCAATGCCTACATGTACCACTAAGCTAGAGATAACTTAGCATAGGTTTTTTTTTACACATGTCAAGGAGCTTGTAGATAGTGTAGAAGTTGTTAAAGAGAAGCTAGCCAGAGCTCATATCATAAGAGGACATTGTGACATGGTTTGTGCATCTATTTATCATGTTTTGTATTTTGTATAAACATGCATATGAGAATAGTAATCATGGCGTTTAATTAACACATATATGAAGTATGTACATGATCTGTACATGTATGGGGCTTAAGCCCAAAACTATATGTTGGTGTATATTATGTGAAAAGAAAAAAAAAATGAGCCATTACGGTATGAACTAGAAACATGTACGAGTTTAATGTATAGGATGAATATAGTGATTAACCGGTTATAAAAAGCACAGATAGTGGCATTTTATCTATATAATAGGCATAGTTCTGTTATATAGGTAGGATATCATATTTTTATCTTTTCAATTTTACAAAATTTTCTCTATAAATACCTTAATCTATTTCAATTTTATTACATCAAATTTTGTCTCAAGTTCTCAATCTCAATTTCTCTTAATTTTCTCCACATACTTAATTATTTACTAATGACACTATCAATTATTTCTCTCTCTTAAATTCTCTCTAATTACACTTTCAATTATTTTTTATCTCTTAAAATCTCTTTAATTACACTCTAAATTACTTTTTTTAATCTCTATAATTATTAAATTTTTCTATCTTTATTCCCCAAAAAACGGCAAGCATAGTGGAAGAAACAATTTTAATTCCATCAATTTTTTGTCAACGCGAAAAATTATAATATTTTTGTTAATGTAGAGGATGAGGACGTGGCGAACAAATTAGCGAATGAAAATACTATCCAAAAAAGCCAAAGAATGAGAGGTGGCATTGATAATGAGACAAATGTGGCTCAAGGATTGGAAACAAAAATGCGCTCCTCCAACATATTCCAAATTCATTTTAAAAAGATTTTTTTTTTTTAAAAAGGATTGCTCACTTGAAGTTGTGTGCAACTTTTGTGCACAAACTTAGAAATTTAAAGTGAGAGGTGATATGATACTTTCCATAGGTATTTGCAAAATAAATATGCGGCTTAGCTTGACATCAAGAAAAAAACAAACTCAAATATCCGGATTTATAAGTTCGTCTTATAATATTCAATTATTTCAATATAATGATAAAAAAAAGTAAAAGAGAAATCATGAAAGTGATTAGTATGGAACATTTATCTTTAGTTTTGGAAAAAAAGTTAGTTTTATTAATTATTGTCAAAATGTATAAAGTCTTGCTGCTAAACGTGTTCTAAAAATTACTCTTAAATGTACTTTATTTAAAATAAAGAAAACAAAAAAGAATTGTATAAAATATTTATAAATGGTGTTTATTTTTTTTGAATAAATTATATATTTGAGATATCTGAATAGAAGTTATTAAATTAATGCATATAATGATTGTATGAACCGTCTTAGACTAATGATGAAGTACTTAATAGTTATAGTTTCAGTGGTGTATATTGTTACTTTTTATCCTTTTGAATTATTTTGACTTTAAAAATGATATAGACAATTAATTTAAATTTTTAGATATAATGGTATAATAGTTTGATATTTTTTTATAGTGGATATTTACTTTGCTAATTATTTGTAGATTGATTAATATTGTTATTTTCATTAATTGAGTATAAATTATGAAACATTAAAAAATTAAGATATTAAATCTTTTATAATTTTTTACTCTTATTTTGATATAAGTAAAATTAATAATTCAGATAGATATATTAAATATAATTAAACTAAAAAATATAATATAGATATCCAAGTCTGTTTGGAAATATCTGAACCCGTTTAGAGTATTAATATAGTTTAATATTATTTTTCTTTTGGATATGAAATAAAAATAGTGATATAAATTTATAAACGGTAAGAGATGGTGTAATCCCCCATTTGCTACTCCTATCCCTTCCCTAAGGCTATAAATTTGGGCGCGCAAGAAACAAAGCTTGGAAACAACGCTAAGGTTGCGCCATTATAAATCGCGCGAAACCTAAGTCCTACTAACTCACACTGCTTATTACTTAATCAGTAAGGAATTTTACAAATTGCTCTCCTTTTCATCGCTGTTCTTACTAATTGCTTTCCTTTTCTAAGATTTCTGTTTGGTCCTCTTGATTTACTAGGTTTCTTTCTTGAAAAACCCTAAGAATCTTGTAGGGATTTCGTAGAATTATTACAAGATTTGGATATGACAATGCAGCCTCTTAAAGTTCCTCCTGGTTATAGATTCTGCCCTACTGAGCAAGAATTGGTCGGTAATTATCTGTTGAAGAAATTAACCAACACCCTTTTGCCCATTGAGTCCCTCATCGTCAATGACTGCGACTTGTACGGCAATGAAGAACCTTGGCAAGTCTGGCAGAGGTTCGGCGGTTCCGACGATCGCGACGATCTTTACTTCTTCACTGAATTAAAGAAGAAAACTAAGGGCTCGAGATTTGACCGAAGTGTTGGGGTCAACGGTGGCTCTTGGCATGGGGAAGATTCTGGTAAGGAGATTGTCGCTCAAGTTAAGATTAATGATCGATGGGTACATGTGGAAGGGGTTAAGCGACGGTTTAATTACAGAAATAAAAAATCCCATCACCATTGTCGTTGGATTATGCACGAATACTGTTTGCCTAAATTCAACACTGAGTTGGTGCTTTGTCGATTGCGAAACAATAACCCTAAGGAGGAAAAGGGCGTCTCTGTAATTGGGTCATCTATTAAGGAGAAAGGGGTGAAGAGAAAGCTTGATGAGGGAAGCATGAACGTTGATGGTGGTAACTTAAGCAAACGTGTTAGGGCGGATGAAGAAGATAATGTAACAGTAATCAATTCTAATAATGGGTCGCCCGCTGAAGTGTCTGCTGAAGGCAATTCGTTGATGGTGTGTGATAATTTGAGTGTGGACGAGTATTTGGATGATACTGATACAGAATGGACGTTGCTGATGAGTGGAATTTGTGATGGTTCGATGGGTCCTGGATTTACCATTGATGAGCTGTTCGGCGATCTCCAAAGCCAAAGTTTCGGTGATGAGAACAGTATTCCTTATCACATGAATTCACAAACATTGCTCAACTGTGAGTTGGACTCTGCCATGCCATTCATATAGGAGATTATTATTCTTTTTTGGGTTGTAGGATTTGGGTTTTGCCCACAATTTTGATACAAAAGTAGAAAAAGTATATAGTAGTTTAATTGCGGATTAGTTATTAATTACTCAAGTGTTATAATGTCTGATCAATTTATACAGTTGATTAAGAAAATTAGAATTCAATTAACAGCAAAAAGCATTCTAAATTGGATTGAAGGTAGAGTTTGTATTATTTTGAGTTACTGGCGATTGATGAATAGTGGGGGTAGAGGCAACACTCAAAACCAAATGATGCATTGCATGGTATTACAAGCAGTGGAATAATGACTGTTTCATTATCACAAACATGCCAATTATTAGAGAAAATTGAAACCGATGTTACAAATACTGATTCAGAGAAAGAGAAACTGTATATATACTTCTCTTAATGAAATTTGTCTTTTTATGTCCTGTTCAATATATGAACAGTTCCCACTTATTCTCACTATTCTTGACATATCCTGATTTACTTGTCAAAAGGAACTTGAGATTGAATATTCAGGTCGTCTGTACTCCTCACTGAACTTGACAACTTACCTCTTCTTTTCTTTTTTTTTTTTTTTTTAATTATTTTACCTTTAGAGAGTATCGAACCCGAGACTTAAGGTAAGAGTTCAGCACCTTTTTGCTATTGGAATAACTTACTCTTTTATTAGATAGTTTTGCATTAAAGAACTGTCTTGGAAAGATGTGCAACAATATATATATATATATAATACATGCATAAAAACCCGAGAGCATCTTTTAGAGTTCTTATTAATACTATTTGAGATCAATTTGAAATACTTTACCGGCTCCTAAACTCCTTTATAATATGTTGTGAGAGACTCCATCAATATTATGTAGGATTGATATTCATCATTGCTGCCAATCTTTTTTTTTTTCTTCATTTTTTATTTAATTGAACAAACGCTGAAATTTGATGCTAAATCATTTATCAATTTTCTTGTGAGCTTTGAAAACATAGATAAGCAACAATCAGACAGGCAGAAGAGAATCCAAATTCTTATGCATTGTTCTGATAACAGTATTAACAATTGCTGAATTTGATCTTTGCTTGAAAATGCTGATAGAAGTACTATGGCAGTTCTTTCATCCGGATCAAGGAAGGATCAATGTTGCTAGTAATTATATGATTTTTGTTATTATATGTCATTTTTTATATGTATAATCATATAATTACTAACAAGTATACATAAAAAGCAACTTTAACAAGTCAAATCAAGATTCAAATTAGACTCAATTAACCTAATCCCATTAATATTATTGAATGCAAATTATATAATTAAGTTAGATTCAAGCATAATTGCTTTTTTGTTATGAAATAAATTGGATCAACTACAGACCAACTGGATTAATCTGAACCTGAACAAGAAGTTAAAAGATACCTTAACATTTTACTTTAAATTTGACATATTATTGGCAAATCATATTTAAATCTTCAAATGATTCCAAATATGAAAGTTTAATTAGTTGGAATCTGATGATATACCATTCAGAAATGCTACTAATATTTTCGTTTTCTTTTTCAATTTTTTTCGGACACTATAATGTTGGTCCACATCATCAAAATTTTAATTTTCAAAATTTACTACTTTACCTAATTAATTAAATTTAATGATCTAAAAAAGTGTTAAAAAAATATTGGTAGCATGAATTTTGAGGAAAAAAAAAGTACAAGGCATAGGCTCTCAGTATAAATATAAATTTTCAAAAAAATTACTTTACATTTGGAGTCATTTCTTGTTAGAAATTTTAAAAGCACAATTCATGTCCTCCTCTTGAACACATTAAGACCTATAAAATTGGAGTTCATTTAATTAATTAAATTAAATTGGATTAAATTAAGGTTCAATTGAGTAATTAAACTTATATAGACTAAATTAAACTTAAATTCTTCAATTTGATTAAATCATAGTTCCATTTATTGATTTCAAGTTCTTGGAGACTTGAATATAGTTAAAATTATTGAAAAAGGGCTTGAATATAAAGAAAATTCTTAGGTAGATTCAATCTATCATATCATCCATATAAACTAATCAATCATTTATTTATATCTATGCATGTTGTATTCACATCAACCAATAAAAATAAAACAATTGAATGTATATCAATAAATGATTAAATTAGTTTATGAAAGACATGTTAAATTGAGTTTATCTGAGAATTTCTGTTAGAATATATTTAAAATTGATATTTGAGGAACTTAATTGAAAAAATTTAAAGAATTTGTTTGTAAAAATTCAATTAAGTTGGGATCATTTGCATTAATTTGAGGTTCAACTAATTTATAATTGATATTTTATTAGTGGACTGGGAACCATACAAAACCACCAACGGCTATAAACTTGGGCGCGCAAGAAAGATAGCTTGGAGACAAAGCTAAGTTTGCGCCATTATAAATCGCGCGAACCTTATTACTGCTGATTCACTCTGCTCATTACTTAATCAGTAAGGATTCTTACGAATTCCTCTCCTTTTCATCACTGTTCTTACTAATTGCTTTCCTTTTCTAAGATTTCTGTTTGGTCTTCTTGATTTACTAGGTTTCTTTCTAGAAAAAACCCTAGAATCTTGTAAGGATTTTGCAGAATTTTTACAAGATTTGGATATGACAATGCAGCCTCTTAAGGTTCCTCCTGGTTATAGATTCTGCCCTACTGACCAAGAATTGGTCAGTAATTATCTATTGAAGAAATTAACCAACACCCTTTTGCCCATTGAGTCCCTCATCGTCAATGACTGCGATTTGTACGGCGATGAAGAACCATGGCAAGTCTGGCAGAGGTTCGGCGGTTCCGATGATGACGACGATCTTTACTTCTTCACTGAATTAAAGAAGAAAACTAAGGGTTCAAGATTTGACCGAAGTGTTGGGGTCGGTGGTGGTTCTTGGCATGGGGAAGATTCTGGTAAGGAGATTGTCGCTCAAGTTAAGATTAATGATCAATGGGTATATGTGGAAGGAATTAAGCTTCGGTTTAGTTACAGAAATAAAAAATCCGATCACCATTGTCGCTGGATTATGCACGAATACTGTTTGCCTAAATTCAGCACTGAGTTGGTGCTTTGTCGATTGCGAAACAATAACCCTAAGGAAGAAAAGGATGTTTCTGTAATTGGATCATCGATTAAGGAGAAAGGGGTGAAGAGAAAGCTTGATGAGGGAAGCTTGAATGTTGATGGTGCTAACTTGAGCAAACGTGTTAGGGCATATGAAGAAGAAGAAGATAATGCATCAGTAATCAATTTTAATAATGGGTCGGCCACTGAAATTGAAGCATCTGCAGAAGGCAATGGGTTGATGGGGTGTGAGAATTTCAGTGTGGATGAGTATTTTGATGATACTGATACAGAGTGGATGTTGCTGATGAGTGGAATTTGCGATGGTTCAATGTGTCATGGATTTACCATTGATGAGCTGTTAGGTGATATCCAATGCCAAAGCTTCGGTGATGAGAACACTATTCCTTATGACATGAATTCACAAACATTGCTCAACTCTGACTTGGACTCTGCCATGCCATTCCTGTAGGATAACAGCTTACATTCTTGTACTTTTTTTGGTTATAGGATTTGGGTGTTGCCCACAATTTTGATGCTAAAGTATATAGTAGTTTAGTTGCGGATTGGTTATTAATTTGTAAAATTCATGAGTCTCTTAGAGCTGCTACGTGGTGCATAACTACAACAAGTGTATTTGATCAATTTATACAGTTAAGAAAAATTAGAATTCAATTAACAGCAAAAAGCATTCTTAACTGGTTTGAAGGCAGAGTTTGTATTATTTTCAGTTAATTGTGATTGATGAATAGTGGAGGTAGATACACTCAAAATCAAGTGATGCATTGCATGGTGTTAGAAGCAGTGGAATAAAGACTGTTACATTATCACAAGCATGATGTAGGCTTTCTTTGGCAATTATTAGAGAAAATTGAAATCCATGTTACTAATACTGATTTGGAAAAACTGTATATAACTATATATACTTCTTTTTAGTGAAATTTCTCTTTCTATGTCCTGTTCAATATACGAACTATATTAGAAAGAGGTGCAACCAACTGTATATATATGCATAAAACGAGAGAGCATCTTTTGGAGTTATTATTAAGAATCCGTTAGAATTTCGAAAAAGCATTTTTTTATAAAAAATTTTGTATTTTTATTTTTTTTTAGGTTTTGAAAATTATTTTGGTATAAGCATGTAAATAGATATTTATTCCAAAAGCAAATTTAGAAAAACAGCTTATAAAAAATTAAAAAAATCAATCAATTAAATAAAAAAAATTATTCTGCTTTTAGTACATTTAACAACAATTCCAAAAAAACTCATAATACTATTTGAGTTCAGCTTAAAATACTATATCGGCTTAAACGCCTTATAATAAGTTACGAGAGACTCCACCAAATATTATGTAGGATTGATATTCATTACTACTACCAACCTTTTCTTTTTTTCTACCCTCTTCATTTTTTATTTAATATTTAAACAAACTTAAAATTTGATCATAAAACATTAAATGATTAATATCTTTTTTTTAAAAGAAAAAAACTAAACAAAAAAAACATTTTTTTTTCTTCTTCTTCTTAGTGTATAGTCCTTGAACATTCATTGTGGTCTTGTTAAAATGATTCACCCTAAAGCCTCTTCTTTACTAGTTTTTGACTCTTTATAATTTGACTAAAAAAATTGAACTTTAAGTTTATATAAAAAAGAATATGTACTTTCAAATTTTCAATTAAATGAATAAATTTCTAATATTTTATCAATTAAAACATTTTAACCAATTTAATAGAATAAATTGCAGATATGTCTGAACTTTCTAGTAAGAAATATGTGTCGGCTCTAAATTCTCTGTCTTTTTGAAGATTTAGCTTCAATCTCACAGTATCAACTTTTCAAGAGACCCACTGGAACGACGAATCAAACATTTTGGACAAAATTTGAAGAATTCAGCGACCAGTTTTGGCTGTGTTTAGTTATTTCTTTATAGTGTTATTTTAGTATAAAACGATGAAATTTTGTTTTGCCTTTGAAATATTGATGAATCAATTGCTTAGTCAATAAAGAAAATATGCACACCGAAAAGTTCACTCACGTTAACAATTCTTTCTACCAAATTGGTCGGAATATCTAAATTTGATAAAATGTTAAAAATTCATTTAATTAATTGAGAAAATAAAAAATACAAATTATTTTTAACACAAACATGAAATTCAGATTTTTTAACAATTTGACCTTATAATTTTTTATGGAATTTTTACTCTTTTATTTGGTGGTATTAAGTATGTATGATAAGTCAATTGAAAAAGTAATAAAAACTCAGGGACTTGAAAATACAAAATAAAAGTATGAGAATAGATAAAAACTCAAAAATACATGAGCTAAAAGGTGAACTTTGCCTAGATTTTATTATCTTTATTAATCTAGTAATTAGGGCTATAAAATGGAGAATTATTTCCTGCAGTCAATGGTTATGATTCCAAAAAAGAATATATTTCAATCTTGAATATATGAACATTGATCTTTGTCTCATTATATCAAACTTCCTACACCACATAATTAAGGAAAGAAAAACCCTAGAATCCATCTGGTCCCCAAAGACAATCTAAATATTCTAAAGCAAATAAAACAAGAGGAACCAATTACTTTTGTGTAATTATAATATATATAAGAAATCTCATATGACTTAATCCATATAGATACAAGGCATAAGACATTCCTGTATTTGTTTCGTTTTGCTATTTAACTCTCTAAAATATTTTTTATCCCGTTTATTTCTAAAAATACCCCTATATTTATCCACTTTCATCATTTAGCTCTCTAAAATATTTTTTTTTTATCCAGTTTATTTCCTAAAGACATCTCTGTATTTATCTTATTTTGTCATTTAGTCTCCTAAAATTTTTTTGTCAAGTTTATCT
This sequence comes from Balakata baccata, assembly GCA_949630135.1. Lineage (NCBI taxonomy): Eukaryota > Viridiplantae > Streptophyta > Magnoliopsida > Malpighiales > Euphorbiaceae > Balakata > Balakata baccata. The sequence goes on from CATIWF010119780.1 coordinate 9,748, forward strand.
CATGTCCTCAAACGCTAATATAACAATAATATTTATCATGACAATACTAAAGATATAGCATGGTAACATGTGGAAGGCCGGAGTGGTTACATTTAATTAAATTACAAATAGGCAATTTAGATTAAAAATTGAATTCAGAAAAGTAAATTGGATTAAAAAAATATTTTAAAAGATGAAATGACAAAAACCAACAAGTATATATATATATATATAAGTCAATGCAAATACATATATAAGTTCTTTCTTTTCATTATCATTAGTATTATTAATGTGTAAGATGAGAAAATCGGAATGCTCCAATCCAAAGATACACCAAATCCTGTAAAAAGATTCATCAAATATAAAACTTTGAATAAGGCAGCGGTCTGATTAAGGATTTTACATGAAAATATTCCACACAGATATATATAATTGAGTCTCCCATTAATTCTTTTGGTTTTGGTGTCTATGAAACCAAAGATACCCATCACAGTATCAGGCCAAATCTTGACCAAATTGCAGGATCATTCATGTAATCTACGATCCGTCATTTCAAAGATCTCCCCTGTATTAATATCATTTTTCTATCATATCCAACACATGTCCCCACTTTTATATCTTTGTTCCCTTCTCATCTATCCTTTCTTTTCTTTTTTCAATATAGCATTAGAATTATTCTGACTGCATATGCAAATTTTTCAAAGAATTGCTCTTTAGAAAAAAAAAATATAAGAACAATAAGAAAATTTTAGTGCTTGAGACCGCTAATGCAATTCTTAGGTAGTATTTACCTAAAAAAGATGGACCCAAGAAGTTTCAACGTGGATATCACAATGAGAAACATGGAAAAGGTGAAAGCTATGTTAGTCTTGGATGCTAGGATTAATTTGATGTCATGCTCAGTTTATATTCAACTTAGTTTGGGAAAATTAAAGCCAAACTAGGTAGAATTTCCAAAGGATAACAAAATAATTCTTCAAATTAAAATTTTAAAATATTTGTTATCTATTGCCTTTTAGATTCTTATCTGGTATGCTCTGTATTAGTTAGACTACTCTAGATACCATACAAAAAAGATTATTGCATAGTTAGAGATTGAATTTAAAATTTATAATTAAACTGAAAATGTCCCGTATTAATTCATCTATAACCTTTTGAGTCTATTCTTTCTTGTTTTTATAAACTTTTTATGTTTTTTCTTTATTTATTTTCATATCATGCAATATCACACAATCATAAAAATAAAGAGATAAACAAATAATTTAACATTGACGTGATTTGGTCGATAATTTTTATATTCACATGCAAAATAAAAAAATCTTTGTTTTTTTGGTATATAAAAAAAAAATCTTTTTTTTAATAACGAACCAAATTACAGTCCTACGTCGCAGAATATATATTCCCAAGACAAAACCCTAAACCGATAAGTGTTTCTGAAATCGAATTGCATAATATAACTCAAAATTGACTAGTTTATATATATATATATATATATATAAGAAGAGGAAGACTTCAGAGTTGGAAGTCTTTGCTGTATTCTATTTTTAATTAAGAAACAAGAGAGAAGTATTTAAAATTTAAACGTAAATGGAAAACTTCAAATTAAGGTCAAACCTGTACATAGAATTTAAGTTTAATAAAACATTTAATATGTCTAATATATTATAATTGCAAAATCACACGTCATTTATTCATTAATTATGTCATAAACGCTCTCTAGGTAATAAGGAATGGTTAGAATTCCTTTTCTATTAATCAAAATTTTTAAGTTCTGAGTTATGTACATGAAATATTTTTAAAATTTGAAAGAAAGTGTTTTATTCTGTTAATGGATTTGTTCGGTACAAATAATATAAATGACTAATAGTAAAAAAAAAATTTCATAATTTTGTGTAAGGCTGTAAACAAGATAAGTTACTCATGAACTATTCGAACTCGACTAGTAAAATATTTGAATTCAACTCGAAATTAATTGAATTGAGGTTGAGTAGTTTATCGAGTCAAACTCGAATATTACAATATCTAACTCGTAAGACTCGCAAACTTAATAGAGTAGTTGAATTTTTTGTTATTTATTAAATTACTTTTATACTTTAGTATTTAAATATATTTGAACTTAATCGAGTTGAGTTAACTCAAATTAAGTCAAGCCGAGCATACTCTCTATTGAATTTTTTTTTTGTTGATTTGAGTTTTATCAAGTCGAGCTTAGATAGCTCGGATATTTTTTTAGTAAAATTTTAAACAATTAAAAAAAAAAGTTTGATCTCGAATCAAACTCGAATTTGGTACTATATTGATTGACTCAACTCGATTACCTTCCTAATCTTATGTATATATGATAACCTTGTTAAAAAAAAAACCCCAATTAGTTTAAGGGAGAAAGTAATATTTGCAGCACATGGAAAGTCGAAAATGTGAATGCCACTTTTTCATCTATAATTCTAACAAAGCATGCCATTACGATCCAATTCTTCCAGCTGGATATTGCTTTTGAGTTTTGACTGGTATCCATTCTCAGATTAATTTTATCATCTAATAAAAAAAATTATAAAAATTCTAAAATTTGCAAAATTTAACTATCATAATAGGATAAATTATTAATACATCCATGAGTTCTTGTTGAATATACTACTTAGTTATTTCATTTTTAGAAATACATTATAAAATTCCTCAAATTTAGTTTTAATAACCAAAAATACCTTCTCTTGGTTCTGAATATTTTGATAGTTAATTAGAATATTTTGTTAAGTCAACTAAAAAATATCAAAAATCTCTTATTTATTTTTCGATAAATTTGACATTTTATTAATTTAAAAAATTTAATATTAAAATAGAATAACAAATTTGATATTTTTATATAAAGCTGATGACATTAATTTTTTTTTTACATTTTTTGATATTTTAAGGTAAAAAATGACAAATTTGATATTTTGTTTATATATAATTGAAAAAAATAACCAAAAAACTATTTAGTGTATTAAATCAAATATGATGAACTTCATAATAAATTTCCAAAAATAAAAGAACTAATTAATGTATTCAACCAAAACTTAAGGGGTTACAGTGAATTTACCCATTATAATATGAATTAAAATTTTTCTAATTTAAATATACGAATTTGCATTTTCACTTTATGATAGCTTCGGATGAAAATAGTCTTTTAGCTATGGAAATTTCTGTTGATAAATAATGAAAATTTATGGTTTAGTTACACAGTTTAATTTAAATCTACATTACAACATTTAGCGACAAAAGATTAATGAAAAATTCGTCACTAAAACATAAGTTCGTCATCCAAGATTATATACAAAGTGAAAATGTAAGTTCGTATATTTAAAACAGAATATTTTTAATTCAGAATATAACAGTTAAATTTTGTAAATTTAAATTTTTTTTTTATGATTTTCGCTTTTATCTACTTGTGGCATTTTTTTCTCTCTACCACCATATGAACACACCGTACACGAGGATTTTTGAAATTATTGTGGTGGGGTCTTGAATTTGAAACTACCTTTACCACCAAGAAGCCCTTTTCAAGTTTAATAATTCACTTTTCATCTTTATTACCGAAATAAAAAAATTCAAAAAAAAATTAATTTATCAATAAATTTTAATTTAGTGGTATTAGTCTCACAAATAGATATTAAAGGTTTCGGTTTGGAATCTTAGTCGAATCCCTTTTGGTAATTACCTTCTAATATATTGTTAATTGTATATTCAGAATATTATTGCTGACTTGCAAAACAAAAATGTAACAGATATTACAAAATCAATAGTTTGCAAGAATAAATAATTAGTAATTAAGACAAGATTTTAAATTGGGAAAATTGCATAAATTTTTTTTTAAAATTTGCACTTTTTTACATTTATATTCAGTTTTATAAAAATCTGAATTTAATTATATGAATTTTCAGTTTCGCAATAAAATTTGCTTCGGGATTTAACGAACCTCAATTCAATACTATATGAAAGTTATGTTTTTACACATTAAGACTTACAGTGACTATTAGTTAATTCTTTCAAATTTAAATCGGTTTTCAACATAAGCGTCATATAAGATTGGAGTAAAGTTTATTGAACCGATGTAAGATTTGTTATGAAATTGAAAGTTCTTATAATTAAATTCAAATTTTTACAGAGTTTGATACAAGTATGAAAAGTGAAAAGTTATTTATTCATTTTGTATAATTTTACCTTTTAAATTTTATAGCTCATTCACTGATGAAATTAGAAAACAAATCAGCTGATGGGTCAGAAAGGCATGAATTAATGAAAACAGCCTATTAATTACTAATTCTTCTCATGTAATTGAAGATAATAAGATTTGTTCTCCAACAACAAATCTCCCTCTCTCTTTTTTTTTTTTTTTTTAATATTATGTCATTATAAATACATGAAATTTCTAGATTTTAAATTTTAATTGGAATAACATTTCTAAAAATATTTTAATGTGATTTTGACTCATATATCTCAGAAACCTATTTGCACGTTTGCCCAAAAATAAAATAAAATTACAAAAATTAATTTCCAAAAAATTTTTGTCAACTATTTGAAAATATACTTCTTATAATTAATATCTTTGATACTTCAGTAGTAAATTTGATTTTTGGCTTTGATACTTTAGTAGTAAATTTGATTTTTTAAAATTATTAAAAAATGATTAATTTTATTCTTTTAATAACCATTAAAGGAATTTTCCATAAATATTTTTTTTATGTTTTAGAAAAAGGGGTATCAAAATAACAATACATGGGCTTAATGTTACATAGACAATATAAGTTTATGTAGACTAAAGCAATAAGAGAATTATATGTCTTAAATAATTTACATGATATTTTCTCATTAGTTTAGTCTATATAGAATCGATTTATGCAAGAATTTAATTATCTATGCTTATAAAGGAAATTAAATTAATATCAATCAGAGTGACTTGATTGATATTCTCGTTTATGAGAATTATAGTAAGTCTTGAGTTTGAGTCAATATTCAACAATATATTGGTAGGAGTTTAATACATTTATTATGTGTGTAAGGGAATATCTAGTCCTTATTATGTAGTCCACACCTATTAAACCTCTTTATGAAAAAATTTAATACTAAGAGAAGAAATACACTTATATATATATATATATATTTGTAGGAGTTTAACATATTTATAATGTGTGCAAAAATATATCTAGTCCCTATTATGTAGTATACGGTCTATTGAACCTCTTTATAAAAAAAAATTAATATTGAAAGAAGAAATGCACTTATATATATATAGGTAGGAGTTTAATACATTTATAGTATGTACGAAGAAATATCTACTCCCCATTATGTAGTCAGCCAATTGAACCTCTTTATAAAAAAAACATTGAAAGTAGAAAGTACTTACATATATATATATATATATTATTTTTATTTCTCATTTTATGTAATTATGGCTTTTTTGCTTGCTTCCTCTATATATGTATAGAAGCTTTAAAAGAGATAAAGTAGATAAATCATATAAGATAAATCAAGTGAGAGTTGGCTGAGAAAGAAGATGGTGCCACATGGGTTCAGGTTCAATCCCACTGATGAAGAGCTTATTCAAATCCTAGACCGAAAGGCTTCTGCCCAAGAAATGCCTCTAAATTTCATTATCCACACCAACATCTATGACCATGAACCGCAGGATCTCCCGTGTACATATACTTTCTTTCTTTCTTTTTCTATAAGATTCGAACTTAAGAGCTCTCTGCTTTAGTTTTCTTACTTTTAGACTAGTATCTCATGGGTATATATATGTATGTTGATTTTAGTAATAATTGTGATTATTTTAGGGGATGAGGGTGCTGGTGTAGGAAAGGATGAGAGATTCTACTACTGCAAAAGGGAGAATGATTCAAGAGAAGTAGTAGGCAAAGGATGGTGGAAAGCAACTAGCCATGTCAAGAAAGTTCACGTTAATGAAAATCTTGTCGGACATAAAAGGCCTTTAACATTCCACCGGTATAGGGATCATCACGGAAACCGCAACAACGCTATCAAAACCAATTGGATCATGCATGAATTTACCCTTCTTTCCAAAACTACGGTATATATCATCCTTTTCCACTATTTTTCGAGTTAAAAAAAGTATTTCATACTATCCAAGTAAATTGACATGAGACTCTACCGGTTAAACTAGAAGTTTTAAGTTTGAACTTTGCCTATTTAGCTACATTATATACTCTTGAGAGAGCTGTCTTTTAGAAATCTAGTAATTAAAAAATATATATTTATACTGATTTTTTGTTGCTTGACTAATTGGTTTTGGTAAGGAATGGAGACTTTGCAAGATAAAATACAAGGGCAGGCCAAGTATACAGGAAGAGATGGAGAATATCAGGCAGCAGTACTCATCAAGGAATTATGACTCAGAAGCTGGAAATTCAACAACTTCACAGTCGGATTCTAGCACTGGACAACAAGTACAGCAAAATGATAACCCTTTGCCTGCTGTAAATTCTGCAATGCCAACTCATAACAATGACTGGAACGTTATGGAGCTTTACCTTCCACAGCCTTCTTATGGTGACCCTTATCCACCAACAGCCATTACTGCTACTGATTACTATTTGACTGAGCACTACTCAGAGCCCGTTGAAGAACAACTTCCTAGCCTTTGGCCATGGCAGAATTAGAATACTCTATTTCATCTACTACTTGTGGAGAATTAATTAGTTATGTGTAAATTAAGAATGATTGTGTTTGGTATATCGGGTGGCAGTGAGTAGGTGATGTTAAGGATCCCTGTTCAATTTGTCACTGTTTAGATAACGTTTTGACATGAATAATTTTATTATTTATAACATATTGGACACATTTAACTTTTATTTGCGTATGGAAAAATTATTTTTTAATTTTTTTTTTAATTTTGAAAATTGTTTTTGAAAAAAACCAAATAAATAGAAGTTTTCTTCATGAGCATATTTGAAAAAAAAAATAATTTACAAAAAATTTAAAAATAGAACAACTAAATAAAAAAATATTAGCAATTTCAAACATTCTTTTAATCTTCAACAGTCCGTTTGGTTCACAAATTGTTCAAACCATACGATTAGTGTTGATATTAGGTTTAATTAAGCCTTATAATTAGTTATCCTTTAGTATAAATATTTTAATTCTAGTATTAGCTAATCCAAGTTTGTAATATCATATTTAGTATGATGGTTTAAATAATGAGATAAATTTGTAAAACAAGTAAATTTCTTATTAAATATCATTTCCCTTATATTTAAAGACAGTTGAGTTTTTATTTTATTTATTATCATTATCAATGCATATTATCAATCTTTGGATTTGAGTTTGAATCACCATTTTTATTGTAAGTTATATATATATATATATATATATATATATATGTTACCGATTAGTATTAATTTAGAGAGAAAAAATAAAAAACAATTTAATTATCATTAAAGAAATGCTATGTTTATAATTAGAAATAGTCCGAAAAATTACAGTAGTTGAAAAATTATAAATATCAGTGTCTAAAGTTTATTTTCTTCTCTTGACACTAAGCTGATTATATTTACAATAAAAAATTAATAAATTTTTCTAGAATTGAAAAAATAATAATAATAAGAAAAATTACAAAAAAGAAAAAGAATCTCTATAATAACCCAACTATATAAGGGGTAGTTTAGAATTTATAATTTTATAATAGGGATTAGTAATCCCATTAGATAAAAGTTACTAAAGACATGAATGAGGTAGATTTTAATTAATCCTCCTCATATGGATTTAGTAAGATCATGAAATTACTAAGTCAAACATATTTGTTTGAACCAAATATGAGATTAATAATTAATTATATGGCTTAACTAAACTATTCCATATACCAAATGGCTCCAAATACTAAGCTATTTGTAAGGTACAATTAATTTATATAATCTATTTGTTTGATTGTGTTGTATAAATTAAATTTTAATTATGTTTAATTTAGTTTATGTTTATTTAATTTAAATTTTGATTTTATACATATTTATTTATTTAGATTTGATTTGATTTGATTTATTAAATTAGACAAAACATAAGTGGGTGAATTTCACCCACAGTCTTTTAATTATATAATTTGTAACAACTCAGTACCTGAAATATTATTTGTAACACAAAAGTACTCAAATTATGTAAATCGTAACAACTCAGTATCTCAAAAATTATTTGTAATACAAAAATATCTCAATTTTTATTTTATAACACAAAAGTACCTTAACTTTTATTTTGTAACTAAATAGTACTTCCATTTTTAACTGTTAGTCTCCCTAACGTAAGTATGATATGAAATATGCATATCAGATAAATTTTAATAAAAATAAAATTAGCTATAATATCCACATCAGATAAATTTCAATTTTGCTGGCTGTGTATTACAACTAATTTTATTTTTATTAAAATTTATCTAGATATTTCATGTCATACTTCTATTAGAGAGACTACAAGAGTGTTTGAAAGTGTTGTTGAGTATTCCAAAAGCAGATTTTGAATTTTCTGATTTAATTAACTAATTTTTTTAATTTTTTATGAATTTTTTTTTTCAAATTTACTTCTAGAAAAAATATTTATTTATCTGTATATACCAAAAATAGTTTTCAAAACTTAAAAAAGTTAAAAATAAAAAAAAATTTCGAAAAGCGTTTTTCCAAACACAATGCTAAACGAGTGCTAATAGCTGAAGACATAAATACTATTTAGTTACAAAATAAAAGTTGAAATACTTTTGTGTTACAAATAATTTTTGAGATATTGAGTTGTTACAGTTTACATAATTGGAGCACCTTTGTTTTACAAATAATGTTTAGAATACTGAGTTGTTATAATTTATATAATTGAGGTTCCATTAGCAAAATTCACCCAACAAAAGTGGGATTAAATTAATAATTTGTTAGTAAAATATCAAACTACAAATCTTGAAAAAGAGAAGAAAGATTTAATTATTTGGTTATTAGGTGGGTGAGTTGACCGCGTAGATACGCCCCTGATAATAAGTTTTTACCAAAAAGTAAGTATGTCAACTTAGGATTCTTCGTCAGAGAAAAAACACGTAGGATTCTTCAATTGCTGAATTCAAACATAGTTAGGCTAAAGAAGGGATTAATCTTGTACAAAAAAAGATTAATCCAAGGCATGCATAGAAAAGAATCATTTATTGCAAATCCAACTATTTGGATCCGTCCTACTATTCTTCTACCTGAAATGGAGCGATTTTTTTTCATGATTTTCATGCTCTATCCCGATCTCTTTTGGACTTTGAATTATTTTATGCCAGGAACAAGGCGATGATATGTACATTCTCCATTTCGATTTCTGCTTGATATATATAATTATTTATATTTTAACATAATTAATAATTTTTGAAATAATAAGATAAAAATATAATATTTATTTATAGAAATCTTTTTATTTAAAAAATTATATAATTGTTTAAAATAATTAAAATATTCTTAATATAAAAATAAAATAAATTTTTTTTTTTATTAAAATCCTGGATTGGAGATCTCCATTCTCGCAAAAGGACAGGGATCAAAACATTTTTCCATCGGTGAATGGGATGGAATCGGAGATAGAACGAAATTTTGATGTCGGAAATGGACATGATGAAACTTGCCCCATTGCGACACCTAAATCCAAGTTGATGTTAATTTACATTAACCACAACATCACCATCTAACTGATCTCTCCTTTGATCTTTGTGTTTCAGAAAAGCTCATCCACTCCTTGTTTGGCCACATAAATAAAATATCATTAATTAATTAATTAATTATTATTATTATTATTATTATTAAGTGGTGAAATATGAAATTTATTAATTACAATCTCATAAATATAAATCTATATATACATTTTGATATTTGCCGTATCTTTGTGATGGTGAAAAGATACCATTTTTTTTGCAACTTATTCAAACAATACGTATCTTATGTCAAATGATACATTTGACAAATATAATGATTGATTTGATGATGTTTCAAATCCCCAATACATACCATCATTCAAATTTCTATTATCCTCACAATCTATTGTAATCTCAAAATTTCAATTTATAACTATAATTTGTCATAAGATATTGCAAACAATTTACATAAAGATACAAATTTAGCATCATTTCGTTTGTCCCCAAAATTTAAGAGATATGTTATTAATTAGTTAAATTAATGAAAATAAAATTAATAAATAATAAAAGAATGTTAGCTATTTTTTCCATATTTTTTTTCCTCATTTGAGGCTTTTTTTTTTTTTCATATGGGTCTCATAGCATTATAAAAACGAAAGTATATATCGTTTAACAACAAAAAAATATATATAGGAAAGGTAATACAAAGAAATTAAGGCATTTATCTAAATAATAGCATTCACTTTCAAATCTTATTAAGAATTAGATTGACATCATACTGTTAATTAATACATTTCATAAATAATTTATTATTAAAATATTTAGAATATTTAATATTAACGAACCGTTTTTAATAGTTTGCTCACTATTATTTTAGGTATTACACAATCAATATATATATATATATATAAACAAAAAATATTAACTAGATGCGGTTGGATTTGACATGCTATTTGGTGGATGATGGCTCCGGATGAGAATGGGACGCACGGTGGGGTGTAGTTAGGCCTAGGGATGGCAAAGGCTGGATTGGCCCGTAAATCGTTCCGGTAAAAACCGAATCAGACCCGATCAATATCAGTTCCAAAATCGAAACGGTCTGAAACTTTAAAGGGACTGGTTCCAGGCTGATTTAATATTTTGTGGAACTAGAATTGGCAGTTCTATAATATTTCTAGGCAAATTCCACGTTTGCAAAACACGAGATAGATTCCGGGCTAATGTAAAGAAAAGAATTCAAGCGTTGAGAAGTGTTTTTCTAAAGTGTCAACTTCGAAATTCTACATTAAAAAGAATAAAAAAGAAAGAAGATGTCACAAGACTATACACCAATTACTAGTGATAATTTGGGTTTAACCTTTTTAGACCGCATAGTTTAGCTATTTACGTGTTATTATAAATATAAATTGAGCATAGACTATTAAAATTTGGTCTCAGAACCACTCCACATGTAACCCCGAGCAATGGTAGAATAAACTTCAACGAAGACGTAGACATAAAGTCCTATATAGGAGAGGATGAATTGTAACATCTCTAAGCCTGGAGAGATGTGCTTATTTAAAGTGTTAAGTTTGACGTGCCAGTTTCGAAATTTCGCATTGGAAAGAATGAGAAAAGAAAAAAAATCTATAGGCCGTAATAATTTGGATTAACAATTTTGGACTGCATTATTTGGCCATTTACATATTATTATAGGATAATTGGTCATTTACTGTTGCATATTCCAAATCATATTTTTAAATAATAATAATAAAGCTTAATTCATATACACAAATTCATGAAAAATGTGTTAATATAATATGGGCCTTGCCACATAGGTAACACAAAAAGAGAAATGTTTCCTCTTTTACGGAAAAGTCTACAATACTAAATATAGTGAGTGTTATATTAGATAAAAATATACTCCCATTCTCTAGAAAAGACAGGTTAATTTTTTATTTTTTACCATCTCAAATTATAAATAACTTATTTTTTTTAAGTATAGTTATTTTGTTTAATTAAAAAATATCCCTTATTTATATATTTTTTTATTAAATATATCTAAATGTCTATTTATTTTTTTAACTCTTGCTTGAATTAATTCTTGAAATTGTTTGATATCTATATAAATGTTAATTTAAGTCATGCACTAAAAAAATCAAATGATTATTTTCAAGGTAATAATAAATGGAATATATTTTTGGAAAATATCGAGCAAAAATTATTAACTTAACTAAATTAATTAATATTTTTAATACATATGTAAAAATAGAACTAGATTTATCTTTTCCGGATTGAGGTAGTATAAGTTCAATCATATTAACTATGAATTTTAATTTTATATGAAAAGAATAAACTATCAACTTAGGACACTAAATATGTACTTAGTATGATTGTTTTAGCTCAAATATGACATTTTTAAGAAGTAAACCTCGATTATAAATGTCCAATCGTATTGTTTCACAATTGGCGGTGATTTATGAATTGAATAATTATAAATCCTAATTTATTATTACGTTAGTACACAAGAATTTCAATTGATTCAATCAAAATTGATTAATTGAATATAAAATAATTAAATTTAAATTCAATTGATTAATTCAACTTAAATTAGATTTGATTGAATTAAATTTCGATTGATGAAATTAATATTAACTAATTGATTTTAAATTGGAATTAATTGAATTTAACTTCAAGTGATTGATTGAAATTAATTAATTGATTTGAAACTAATGAAATTAATATTCAATCGATCAAATTGAAATTTAATTGAATAATTGAACTTAAATTGGATTCAATTGATCCGCTCGATGCAATTGATCTTATTTTCTCTCTTCACTCGAGATTATGGGTCATCAAAATAAGAGGAGATAGTAAAAATAAAAGCTTGCTATGGTGATAATAATATAATCACAAATGGTAAATAGTATAGTTGGTAATTTGTGATACGACATAATAAACGATACGAAATGATATGGATTTAGACATATTTGTTTTTGAATTTAATGGATATAAATTATAATTATGTCAATACAATTAAGATTAAAAAAACTCTGTAACACGACTAAACATAATTAAAAAATATAAGATATTTAATTATTTTAAAATCAAATTATATAAAATATTTCAATATATATTATAATATTTTAAATATTTATAATATTTATATATAATAAATTTATAATACATTATGTTAAAATTAATTGTATTAGTATATTTTATATATAAATAAATATCAATAAGTATTGTATATGTATTATTTTTATAATTATATTAATATATATGTATAATTGTATTTCGTATTGTGTATGTATACATATGTAAATATATTTAGTTGATTGCATCTAATTGTTTCATATCATATAACGTGTACATAAGACACGACACTAATTAAGATATGACATCAATTGCTAGCTCTAGTAAATAGTTTCTTTTCATCACTTTTTTTTTCTCATCCGTTTTACGGTTTGAGACTAATTCTGCTCGGAATTTAATCACAGTTAAAACTTTTTTTCCATCCCCAAAGTTCAAATCTGAGAGTTTTTTCCAATAAATTTAGCTCACAACTTTTAGGCTATATTTGGATTAAGAGATTTTAAATGATAAATTTTAAACAATTCATAGATTTATACTAAATACATCATTTGATTAGTTAAAAAATTTTAAAATCCATAGATTTTGGAAAATCTCTCATTCACTGAAATTCTTCATTTTTTAAGTATTTGATTTTCCACCTAGATTTTGGAAAATCTTTCATTCACCGAAATTCTTCATTTTTTAAGGATTTGATTTTCTACCTCTTAAATAGGAGAATTCCAAATCTATAGATTTTGATCAATGAGGGATTATTGTCAGATTTTTTTATTCTAAAATTGTTTCTAATAAATTAATAATATTCTAAAACCATTCTTAATCTTAAAAAAGTAAAAATTATTTTTCTTTTAATTTCAACTAATTACTTTAGCTTATTATTATTATTATTATTAAAAAATATTTTTAGCAATGTAATTAAATATTATAGCATATAATAACTTTATTTTTTTATTTTTTCAACTTTTAAATAAATAATTTTATTTTAAAAATTTTTAAATATATAGTAGAATTGATTGTATATGCTTAATTAATAATAAATTATCAATATTTAATAAAACGTAAAATTGGAAATTAATTGTTAAATTCATTGATTGTAGTTATTGAACCAAACATAAATATAAGTTCACAATTATAGATTTTATAGTCAAACAAAACGATGAAATTCTTAAAATTCATGGATTTAAAATTCATTAATTTTATGAAATTCATAGATTTTAAAATTGTTCAATCCAAACGAGTCATTTAAGTTTTTTCACCACTTCTTTAACTAGCAACATATTCTCAAACGACACCATTTCATACTGCACTTTTGACTCTTAGAATAACAATAAAAACAACACTAACAAAATAATACAACTTTTCTTTTTCTTTTTTGAAAATCAATATCCATTCAAACTTCAAATTTTACTCAATTTCAAATGGATATTTCTCAGTTTGAAATCCCTAGTTGAATTTGTGGCAGTTAGACAAATTATTTACTATTTTTGTGGTAATTTTTTTCAAAATTCCAAATTTATGATACTTTTAGAACTATTTACAAATTTATGGTAGTTTTGCTGAGGTGGCAAGGCGAGCACATGCGTGCGCCACTTGGCACACCAATCTTAGGTGTGCTAGGGGCTTTTTTTTAAAAAAAAAATTATATATTGTGTTATTAAATTTTGACCCATTCTATTTTTTTTTTTTTGCATGGATGCATGCAACGGTTTTAGTATTTATCACGGTTTATTATATTATTATTTTTTAATTGAATTTATTCATTAAATTTTGGTTAATTATTTTTTTAGAAAAAAGATACATAATTTATTAATTAATTAAGATAAATTAAATTTACTAATTAATAAATCAATTAAATTTATAATAAAAAATTTAGAATTTAATTATGCATTAAGTAAAATTAAGGAATAAAAATTTATAAAATTTTTTAGTGATTAAAAATATACAACAAATTCTGATGGAGGGAAGGGTGGGTGACCCATGCGTGGGTGCACCGGTCCGAGTGACGCACGCTTACTTGGTACGCCAACCCAACTGTCGCATATCTTTCTTTTGACTGCTTTACTCAAAAACTACCATAAATCCAGAATTTAAAAAAAATCACCATAAAATGGTAAATGGTTTGTATAGCTACCACAATCTAATAAATATCCCCAATTTCAAATGTGTGATGAAGATCACTCAGATGCTAATGATTAGATTATTTCTCAAAAGTTACATTGAAAAACATCCACATCCTAAAATCTGCATATCTTTTCAGTATAAACCAATTACGCTGACATAGGCAGCTTGCTCTTGCGCCAGTTCCAATAGTTAACCCTCACAGGTTCCACATGCTCCAAGACATAACATATTATTTTTGCCAAGTCAAGTTCTAGTGAATCAGAATTTGAGTCAATATCTTTCACTGAACATTTCATTTCAGTAGTAATCAGATTCAAGCGTACAGTCAATGAAATTTAAGAATTCATAATCATTTAATTAGGAGTTTAGGCACAAAATTCTGTTAGAGATGTGCCCAAAAGGCAATCGCCTTAAGCACTTAGTGTACACATTCATAAAGGCATTCTTTCATTATATTAGTATTCATTTGCATATGAATTGATATAGATCTTAAACTGATTAATGAAAGTCCATGAT
>CATIWF010119850.1:0-28748 GCA_949630135.1 Balakata baccata
CATAAACTTTTGGAAACACTTTGAAAAGTGACTAAAAAGATCTTATATATATGCCAACAAACTATTCTGAGGACAGATTGCTAATTTGGATTTTACTTATTTACTGTATTGTAACACCAAACTAAATTTTAAGTTAGATTATAATCTATTTTGATCATAAAAATAATATAATTTGACCAATACCTTGTGCTGAGTAAAGTAATTTATTTGAAAAAAAAAATTAAATTATAATTTTCAAAAAAATAAGCTAGTAGAATTATCATTTGAAAATAATCTAGTAGATTATAGTTTTTCTTTCTCTTTATAGCATTATTTTTTTCATCAAATAATAATAATTATATATAATATAACTATTAAACTATTTAATATGTATATATATAATAATAATAATAATAATATATTAGATGATAAATATATAATATGATATTAGCATTAAATATTTAATATAATTTTTATAATATATAACGTGTATTGTATAATTTATTTATATTATATATATAAATATATTTTTTTATGTCATTTTACATTTTTTATCTAGTTTTATTAAATATTTTTAATTAAATTAGTTAGATTATTAGCTACTAAATTTTTTACACTATTAAATTATTAATTATAACTAGATTATTAGGTGGAATCTTGATTATCAACATTACCGAACGGAACCATCTTCAACGGCATATTTATAAGATCCCTTTGTGTTTTCACATTGGTCAACTATACAGAACTAGGAAATTTAATGCATTAAATATATATTTCTTTTAAAAAAATCTGATTACTTTTTAGATAGATTCACATTGGTAAATTACCTAATTAACCTATACGATTACCCCTTAATATTATCCGAGATGCTTCTTCCCTTTTACTTCATCAACAAAAAGAAGCTGGACAGAAAATCATCCAAGGATGATCCTCCTACCACATTTATTCTAGGCTACTTCCTACCAACTTTTTCTTTTTCTGGTCAATGATAAAACTTTCATTTTCTTCTTCTTCTTTTTTTTTTTTTTTTAAGAAAGAAAAAATATATACATTGCATCAATTTTTATTCATTCAAAATTCAAATTAAATACGTATGTCGATTCCAAGGAGATAAACCAGCAAGATAATACTCGAGAAGCCTAAAAGGGGATATTAGATGCACAGATTTGATTCTCTCTAGTTTACCAAAACTGATTGAAATTTGCAAAATTGATGCTGATTTCTAATACTTTAATTAACGAATTAATTCAATAATTTTTTTTTCTGTGTATATAAATATTGAAAAGCTAAGGAAACTTGAGCTAAAGGTGCTGATAATTAAAAAAAAAGGAGTGAAATAATTCCACATTGAAAACTTTAATTACCATACAAAATAGAATGATAAAAATCTCTTATCGGTAAAAAGATAATTTGAGTTGGAACTTAGGTATAGAACCCAAGACTTCGAGAGTGAATGCTTAATTTACGCCCTTTAATGAATCTACTAAACCCACCTTCTGCCAAATAAAATTCAATGAACAAATCAACAAAATCTATCCATAGTTATAGAAACTTTCATACTCAATCCTTTAAGATCAACCTAGAGGGGCAATATGATCGAAGTCATTAGCGTATCGTCTACACGTAATGTCATGTATATCTATTAAATTTTATTTTTATTACAGTAAAATTATAAAATTTTTTTTTCTAAAAAATTATTAAATTATTTTTTTATTTCACTAAAGTTATTCTTTTCATTTTTTAGTAATACACTAGCTACTATATTAGATTTCTTGTGACACGTTAGCCACTATATCAGATTTTTTATGATACGTCAGTCACCACATCAGATTACTAGTAATACATTAGATATTACATCAGATTTTCAATTATTCATATCATAAAATTGGTAGAAATAACTTTAATAAAATAAAAATATAATTTAATATTTTTTTATAATAAAAAAAAATATAGTTTGGAACAAAGTTCAGTAACTATACTAAGGACAAATTCATATGAGTAAACCATCACGATTGGCCACGTCCCAAATGCTCAAGAGAATCTTATAAAAACAGTAAAGACAATTGCAAAATTACTCTCATAAAGTTTCTTTCAAAAATATCTCCTAAATTTTTTTTCAAAACTATAAACATCATCAGAATTATTATTTATCTAAGGTTTATTACAAATTAATGAAAATTAAATTTAAATTTTTTTTTTTTAAATATTTGCTTAAAGTTTATTCAAATTATACCCAATATTTATCTAATATTTACTAAAAAAATGAAAATTGAATCTACACAAGGTTTACTTAAAAGATTTATCCAAAATTTACATGAGGTTTACAACAAATTAATGAAAATTGAATTTACAAAAGATTTTTCAAATATTTACTTAAAATTTACTAAAATTATACTCAATATTTATCTAATTTTTACTAAAAAAAAATGAAAGTTGAATTTACACAAAGTTTACTTGAAGATTTATTAAGATTTATCTAAGAGTTACCAAAATTTACCCAAAATTTGTCTAAAGTTTACTACAAATTAATGAAAATTGAATTTATAAAAGATTTTTCAAAAATTTACTTAAAATTTACTCAAATTATATTTAATATTTATCTAATGTTTACTAAAAAAAATAATGAAAGTTGAATTTACACAATATTTACTTAAAGATTTATCAAAATTTATCTAAGATTTATCAAATATTTATCATAAATTAATAAAAATTAACGTTACAAAATATTTATCAAAAATTTACTTAAAATTACTCAAATTATACTCAAGATTTATCCAATGTTTATCAAAAAATTAATAAAAATTAAAGTTATACAAAATTTACTCAAAAATTACCCAAGAATTATCCAAAATTTACTTAAGGCTTACTTGAGATTTATCCAATGTTTACTCCAGATTTATTAAAGTTCACCCTAAATTTATCCAAGTATCTACTCAATATTTACCGTAGTAAATAACCTTAAATAAGTTAATTAAATACAAATTTTCATATTTTTTTTAATTAAGGTTTGTCCAGATTTTAATTTGATAATTAAATTTAAGTTTATATTTTTTTTCTATTTAAGTTAATTAAAAAATGATTAAAAATAAATAAATATATGTATAAAAATAAATACTTGTAAGTTAATAAAATTATTAATCTATGTTTAAAATATGAAAACTGAACATTTTATGTGTTAATTAAATGAAAAATATATTAAATAAATTCTGAAATTTAGTATTTGAAAAAAAAAAGTAAAAATAAAAACAAAGAAAATAAGAATGAAAATAATAAAATTGAAAAAAATTTTACAATGTTAATGAATGTCTAAATTTCCCAATGCTCGACCCACTTCTTTGCCAATAAATACCTACCCCATATCACTCCCCTTTCTCATCATCTAAAAGAAAAATTCCATACACACAATGGGTTGCTCTTCTTTGCTCTCTCTTAGTCTTTGCTTTCTTCTCTCTTCCATGGTGTTGTTCAAGCTCGGCAGTGGAGCCAACAGGAAAGTCAGCAGAGACAGCGCCGCTGGCAGCAGGATAAATGCCAACTCGATCACATAACTTCCCTCGAGCCGTCGAGGAGGATCCAATCAGAAACCGGAGTCAGAGAGATTTGGGATCAAAAAGATCAGCAGATTCAGTGTGTTGGTGTTAATTCTCTTCGCCTTACTATTCACAAGAGAGGCCTGCTCTTGCCTCATTATGTCAATGGCCCTAAACTCTTATGCGTAGTCCAAGGCATTAATTCTAACTTCTCTTCCTTTTTTTTTTTACTTTGAAATATCATTCCGCAATAATTAATATATGGACGCAATCTAAATAAGAATTTCTCAATATAATTATTATCATATTTCGAAGAGTTTATGACCATTATTTTTCTCTTTGGTAAATGCAAGTAGAGGTGTCTATGGAGCAGTATATCCGGAGACTTATCAGTCATCAGAATCTCAGGGACAGGGTAGTCAAGAGGGAAAGCAGCACCAAAAGGTTCAACAAATCCGACAGGGAGATGTAGTTGCCTTACCGGAAGGAGTGACTCAATGGGTTTATAATAATGGCCAGTCACCCCTTGTTTTAGTCCAAATTGTAGACCTTAGCAATGATGGCAACCAGCTTGATCAGAATCTTAGAGTAATGAGAAATTGTACACCACCACATATAATAAGCAACTCATTCTTACTTTACAAATATGAAAATGATTGGTGTTTCCGATATATAAATTGCTATGTGATTGTGTATAGGAATTCTTTATTGCCGGTAACCCTGATCAAAAATCACGGAGGGAGACTGCAGACAAGTATCCGAGGGGAGGCGAAAGCAGGAGAAGGCAACAAGGACGAAGAAACCGCAATGTATTCTCAGGAATAGACTATGAATTGCTAGCGGAAGCCTACAATGTGAACAAAGAGCTTGGCTAAAGGGTGAAAATGACAGCAGAGGTGTAATTGTGAGGGTGGAGGGTGAGCTTGAGATTCTAAGTCGACGCCGAAGGGAAGAAGAGGAACAACGTCAAAGAGAACAAGAAAGAAGAAGAAGATACAATGGAATCGAAGAAACTTTCTGCACAACTATGCTGAAGCACAATATCGATAATCCCGTCATATTTCTTAAATTAGGGTGATTAAAAATTATATTTATAAATTTACGATGATTTTAAAAGTATTTATAAATTTATGGTGACGTGCGCCAGCCTAAGTAGCGCACCAAGGTAATTTTGGAGACGTGCGCTAGTTAGACTGGAGTACACCACGTGGCCTGTGTGCGCCACACCAGTTGAAGTGGCGCACACAGGCCATATGGTGCCACTTCAATTCAACGCAGGCAATATTTTTTTTTAAAATTAACCAAAATTTAATTAACAAACAATTAATAATAATAATAATAATACGGATTAACTTTTAAAAAATATATATATGAGGCAAATAATAATAATAATAATAATAATAATAATAATAATAATGTGGGTAAAATTTTACATGATGTGTGAAAAAAAATTTAATTTCTACAAATTTTTTCTACATTTTTTATCCCTAAAAATTTTTATAAATTATTATTTTTTAAATTTTACTTAATTTATGATTAAATTCTAAATGATTTAATTTATAATTTATTAATTTAATTTATTTGTTTAATTTTTATTAACTATTACTAAATATAATTTATAAATTGTATTGTAATTTTTTATAAAATAATTAACAAAATTTTATAAAAAAAAAAAAAAATTGGACTATCATGCATGCAAGCATGCAGGTGGAATGTGGTGCGCCACTTGAATGCTGCACCCAATGAACAGTGCCACCAATAGAATTGGCGCGCATTATCATAAATTTAGAATTTTTATTCAAACAATTATAAAATTCAGAAATTTTTTAAAAAATATTCCAAAATAATAAATAATTTTGGTAAATAACACAAATTAAAAAATATCCCAATAATCCTTCGCAGGCTGATGTATACAACCCACAAGCAGGCAGAGTTACCAACGTCAATAGCTTCAACCTTCCCATCCTCAGAAACCTTCAGCTCAGCGTTCAGAGAGGTGTCCTCTAAAAGGTAATTAAGTCTAGATTAGATTCATATTTCTACAAAAATTATATTAAATTAAAAATTTTATAGAGGCAATGATACGCAGAAATTGAATTTTCTTTTGGCAGAATGCAGTCTTGTCACCACAGTGGAACATCAACGCCCACAGTGTACATTATTTCACAGAAGGAAGTGGGTGTGTCCAAATAGTTGATGACAATGGAAATGCAATATTTGATGGGCAGGTTAGAAACGGTGAAATTCTGATTGTCCCGCAGAATTTTGTGGTGGTAAAGAAGGCAAGCAATGAAGGCCCAGAATGGGTAGCCTTCAAGACTAATGATAATGCACAAATTAGCCAACTAGCCGGACGGGAATCAGTCCTCAGGGCCCTGCCTGTCGAAGTTATAGAGAATGCCTACCAAGTTTCCAGGGAAGATGCCAGGAGAATTGTGAACAATGGACGGGAAGTTCCAGTGTTTGGCCCTGCATTTAGGTCCCAATATTGAAGGGACTTGTTAAATAATAATAATAATAATAATAAAAGCCTGTGACTGAGTAAGATGTAAGAGTTAGAAAATAAACCTTAGCAGGCGTGAGTCATTTTTATGTTTCTAATTATATATATATATATATATAATTAAGGGAATAATATCATATAAGTCGATCCATTATGAACCATAATGGCTTTAATTAATTAAGTATTAACTTTGGTTGATCGTGATTGGAGGATCCATAGGATGTTGATTCTCATTTAAACAAAGATTTCAAGTTTAAATTATAAATATAAAATACTTTTAAAACTTAAAAGAGAACGGTAAATTAAGTTTAGAAATTTTTGCCCTATAAGCATAATATTAATTATTTACTTTGAGTTTTGATGATTATCTTTTAATTTAAAACATTATCAATATAAATATATATATATATATATATTAAATTATCAATATAAATATTAAGCTACAGTATTAATTCATCTATCCCAATTAAACTTAAAATTTTCTTTATAATATATAGAAAATGTAATTAATAAGAAACTTTATATTAATTAAGGACAATATAAGCAAAAATATAAAACCTTCATAATTCCATCCTTATGGATAGATAGATCCCAATAAACTTAAAATTTTCTTTTTATAGAAAATTTAATTAGTAATTAAGAAAACTTATAGACTAATATAAATTAATTTGTTATTATTTGCTATATAATTTTATTTATAAGTTAGTCAATGAAAACTACTTGTTTTACATGTCATTTTATCGTGATTTGATCGATGACTTAATCAATAAAATAAATATATAGGCATAATTTAAATAAAAAAATACCGTTAATTTAATATAAAGAGAAGCCCTGTGGCTGAGTAATTAAGGTGTAAGAATTGAAAAAATATTAAGAGATGTTTAGGATTATTATTAAGGTTTGAAAAGTAGATTTTGAATTTTTTATTTAATTTTCTAATTTTTTAAATTTTTTGTAAACTATTTTTTTCAATTATATTTCTAAAAAAATATTTATTTATTTATTTTTATCTCGAAACAATTTTTAAAATTTAAAAAGTTAAAATACTTTTTTTTTTTTGAAAGGCAGTTTTCTTAACGCAATGACAAACCCTAAATGAGCCTCCTTGTAAGGAATCGAAGGGATCAATCATACATATGTCATATATGTGCCTGGCTTATTAATTTAATTTTTAAAAGTCAAAATTAATTAAATTTAATACTCCTTCTTATCCACTTTAAGTGTCTTTTAAGACAACTGCAGAAGATAAGAAAATGACTAAACAACAAAAAGAAATAAAAATAAAAGGTTAAGAAATTTTTTTTTTTAAAAAAAGGAAAAGGAAAAACAAATCACGTATTTTGAATTTAAATTGCTGAAAAAAAATATAATTTGATTATATATTTCTTGCAAAATCATCTATAAATAAAATTGTAAGAAATCTTGACTTCATTGTCATGACAAATATATATATTTACTGTTAAAACGCAATTAAAAAGAGCAGAATTATAATTTATAATCTTAATTAGTTGCTTAATTTGTTTTTAAGAATATTTATTCTTTGTTAAAAATTTTTGGTTCTTTTAATGGATTTAGTGGTCATGGGCTACATTGGAGTTTATATATTCAACCTTTTATATTCACCATTTAACTTTCCATTAATATTAATGGTTGATACCAACCAAGAGATATTTCTAATTCCTACAAGTGAAAATATAAATCAAACAATTACTCATTCTTTCGGTTGATTTGTGATTGAGTTTGGAAAAATTATTTTTCTGGAAAAAAAATTTATATTTTTAATTATTTTTTAGTTTTAAAAACTGGTTTTAGTAGAAATAGGTAAATAGCTATTTTTTCTAAATTAAATTTGAAAAAAATAATTTATAAAAAATAAAAAAATTAATTAATTAATTAAAAAAATTCAAAATATATTTTCAGAACACTAAACAGTAATATCAAATATTTCATTTGTTAAAATTAGTACACATATCTTAATGATATTACATATACCAAAAGATATTACATATCCATTTGTCCGATTCATAAAACTAAATATATAATTTTTTATTATTGACATGGTTACTTACAGAACATCATTGATAAATTAAATTTTTTTTTTCTACGTCAATATTAGAGGACTCTAAACACATTTTACTAATTGATAGAGAATAAAATAAACCAAAAAATGAGTTAGAGCTTCAAAAAATTAAATAACAAAAACAAATATCTTGAAAGAACATGGTATGACTTAAGCCTAAATAATATTTCTGTAAAAGAGCTTTTAAGCATCGGTGTGAATATGTAATATGGTCTTCATATCCCATGCATGAAGCACATGCCACGTTCTTGCTTATTAAATATAATTAATTTTCAAATAATATCTACTCTCAAAATAAATAAAAATTTTCAAATAACATCTTGTTCTTTTAACAATATGTAAATGGTGTGATTAATTATTTATAGGCGTTTTGCATTTTAAGTGAGATTTGATATCTGAATTTTGATTTAATTATTATTTATTGTTATTATTAATTTGCAATTTTGCATTGACTATTATGTATGAATCACAAAGTTTATTTATGATTATCAGAAAAATATAACTAGAATAAAGTTTATTTTATTGGAGAAGTATTAAAATATTATATCAAAGTAAAAGATAAATATGAATTTTTTCTAAAAATAATTAGCATTTTTTATATATAAATTCATTTTTAAGCATATTTTTGGCTAATATTTTAATAATTGTCCTTGAAATTTTCAGTATAAATGTTTGATTACATCTAAAAATATAGGGGCACAACTGGAAAAATGCAAAAATTGTGTCCTGCAGAGAGAGCTAAGCATGAAATACGCAGGAAAAAAAATAAACAAAGAGAAGAAGAAGAAAACCAGTTTTATGACAGAGAGGAGAGATTAGAAAGTCACAATCAATCAGCTATGGTTGGTAGCTTTCCAAAGAAGAATAATATCCTTCTTCTTACCCATTTTCCAACAAGCAAAAACTCCCCCAACTATTGCTTCTTTTAGTCATAACAGTCTCTGACTAAACGCATTCTTCTCCTCCTTTTATTGCTCTTCACGCAGATAGAGCTATCTCTGTTTTATACTGCATTCTGTTAAAAACAGAGGATTTGTTCAGGATCAAAGAATGGCTGTTGGTGGCGGCGCTAAGGCCGATGAGTTGGTGCCTTTTCCTGTCAAGGATCAACTTCCCGGTGTCGACTTTTGCGTTTCTAGCTCTCCCTCGTGGCGTAGCTTTCTCTAATCTTCATTTCCGTTTCTGTTGTTTATGCTCTGTTTTCTGTTTATTTAAGCATAATTCCCTTCAAATTGTTTAGCTTAGTTCCTGCATTTGTTTGCTCACTTTTATCAAATTCTTGGATTGCTAATGTTATATTTGCCGCCCCTTTTTTAGTTTTATATGTTTTCTTTTGGTTTTATATTGTGGAAAATTCATTTCCAGTTACCTTTTGATTATCTCTGTATTTGTTCTCTCTTTTAAAAAAATTGTTGTTTCTAAAAAGCTTTCTATTATTTGTATTTTTAGTACTTTTAAACAAATGGCGACTGATTTAAATGTCTATGCAATTGCAGGTGTTTTTTTTTTTTTTGAATTTTACTTTCATGAAATTGGTTATGTTTGGAACCTGAGAAAAGTGAGGGGAGCATAAGGAATAAAATGAAAGGGTAACTTTTTTGTTTTTTTTTTTTAACGAAAAAAATGAAAGGAGATCTTTTACTTTCTAAAGTTTGAATTTTTTCTCTTTGTTCTTAAAATCAAGAGAAGAAAATCACGTGAGTTGGACTGTGAGGATTCACGCCGATTTAAAAGCTTATTGAATTCGTCTATCATCAAGTCGATTTCTTGGGACCGAAGGAATTTAATCGCAATTATATTCTTAAAAAAAAAAAATAGTCCTTTTCTCCCTTGTTGTTTTCCTGCATTTTCTTGCGAACCAAACAGAAGCTTTACCAAGTAACACTTTGATGGGCAACTTTTGGCAATCTCAATTTTAGTTTCGGTCAACTGGTGATTTTGATTATATTGCTCAGAAATAAATGTTACTCAAAGTCCAGACATAGCGTTTTCAAGTTTGAAAAATCAACTAGAGAATGCCGATGGTCCTTTTTTTTTTTTTTTTTGATATTATACTCGATTTTTGTTGAATTTGGTGAATTATAATTCTCAAAATTGATAATTAATTCATGTAAAGAAATTATTTTTAAGGAAACTTGTTCTAATTATTGCAGCTGAGGCCATCATTTTAGGATTTCAGCACTACCTAGTGATGCTTGGAACTACTGTGATCATTCCTTCAATACTCGTCCCTTTGATGGGGGGTGGCAATGTAATGAGTGGTGGAATACTTGTAAATTGTAGATATTATCCACCAATTTAAATCAATGTGTCTATGAATTTTTTAAATTGAGTATTCTTTGTTTTTGTTTGGGTATCAGGTGGAGAAGGCTGACCTTATCAACACTTTGCTGTTTGTTTCGGGAATCAACACCCTAGCCCAAACTTGGTTTGGTTCTAGGCTTCCTGTGGTGATTGGAGGATCCTATGCCTTCATTATCCCCTCCATCTCCATCGCTTTGTCGACAAGCACGAAGAGCAATTTCGTAAACCTTGATCCCCATGAGGTTGGTTAACTTAACTCATCTGATAAAAATGCCATCTTCAGGTTTGTGTTCAGAAAATATGGAAAAGACTGTTTAAGATTAATTGGTATTTTGATTTAATGTGTTTGTGTTGTTGATTATCTTGTAATATCTTTGTTGTTGGGTTTATAGAAGTTTAAACGTTCCATAAGAGCTTTACAAGGAGCACTTATCATTGCATCGTTCTCTCAATTGGTTATTGGCTTCTTAGGCTTCTGGAGGATTTTTGCGAGGTACATGTAATACAAGTTTGACAATGGATTTGGGGTGGTCTTCATTCATTATATATTTTGAGAGTCATTTTTGGATGTCTTATGCTGCAGATTTCTTAGCCCTCTTGCTGCTGTTCCCCTTGTGACTCTCACTGGACTTGGGCTCTATGCTCATGGATTCCCACAAGTAAGAGTGCAGAGAGAAATCCTCTGCATCAAGTGATAATTTCCTGTGTAAAAACTAAAATTTCTACTTAAAAAATCTAAACTCTGATGTTGAACAGCATTTCAAAATAATTATGAAAACCCATTATAATAGATGAGAGACGTTAAATTTTTTGTCGTTTGACTTGTTACAAAGCAGTGAACCAGTTTTATGGTAGATGATGATTTCTTGGCTTCAAACATTTTAAAAGAATTCTAGGAACAGATTGTGTTCAGTGAGAAACTTGATTGCATGTGCTTGGTTTGTTAATAAGTGGTAGTTGACAAATCAGGGAAGATGAAATGACTTCTTCCTTGTATTTTAATCTATATCATTATCATATTAAACATTTTAACAACTATTGCAGTCATGCAATTGGACATTGAGGATACAGACTGAGATCATATGAATTGAGTAACAGAGAATTGAGGATAGACTGAGATTATATTTTAATTTGACCTATCTGTTTGTGCTTCTAGCTGGCAAAATGTGTTGAAATTGGACTTCCAGCATTGGTAGCAGTGGTTTTCTTATCCCAGGTGAGTGGCATCCTTAACCAATCGTTCTTACGCTGATAACTCTAGTGAAAGTAGTTAAGTACTATCTTAAATGAAACCAACGCTATTGCAGTTTTTCCCTTATATGTGGAAATCAAGAGGAGCTATAGTTAATCGATATGCAGTCCTATTCTCTGTTGCAATTGCATGGGCTTTTGCTGAAATTTTGACAGCTGCTGGAGCATATGATAACAAGTCTCCAAACACGCAAATTAGTTGTCGAACCGATCGTTCTGGGCTCATTAGTGCTGCTCCTTGGTAAGCTTATTTCTTACAACTAAGCTTTGATTAATTTGACTGCATCTTCTTACTAATAATCTGAATTACGCATTTTATTGTTTCCTCAACTCTGCCATTTACTAAGCTATTTAAATATCTTGACGGCAATTTCTTTTTTGCTATTAGCTCAAACCTCGAATGTTGTGAATTTCTTTTATTGTTTACTAGTACTGGTTGATATAGTGTGAATGTGTTGATGTGATTGCAATTGTAAGCAGGATAAGGTTTCCAACTCCTAAAGGGTAATTATGGATTCAGTAATACCAGTTATGTTTTTCTTTACTGTAAGCAGGATTAGGTTTCCATATCCATTTCAATGGGGAGGTCCTACTTTTGATGGCGGTGATGTGTTTGCAATGATGGCGGCTTGTTTTGTTGCTATTGTTGAGGTAATGTTTCTGAACCAGTTTTCAATCTATTCCTGGATACAATTCCAAAGTTTTTATGAATGCAAATGAAGCAAAAAGTTGACTCTTTGGTTCCTCTGCCCCATGTCCTTCAACAATTGTATATGAATCCTCCTTTAAAATTTCTAACCAGTATTTGATGCTTGTCATTGAGTATCTAGTTTTCTTTCACATTACTAATCTATTTATTAAGTAAACCTTTTTGGTTGCAGTCCACTGGAACAATTATAGCAGCATCGAGATATGGTAGTGCGACTCCTATACCACCTTCCGTGCTGAGCCGTGGTATTGGCTGGCTGGTAATAAGTGATCTCATATTGTGCCATTGTATTTCTTTTAGTACCTCTGACAATTGTTGGATCAGATTTCTCAATCACTTCCCAACTTTTATTTATATTTTAGGGGATAGGAACTTTGCTGGCTGGAGCATGGGGTACAGGAAGTGGGGCCAATGCTTCAGTGTAATGACTTCTTAAGTTAATTATATTCTTATGTTGTAGAAGATGAAATAGAATCAGTGTCTCTGCTATTCTGATCTTCATTTGCCTGCACTACCTGTAGTGAAAATGCTGGTCTCTTGGGACTAACACAAGTTGGGAGTCGGAGAGTGATAGAAATATCAGCATACTTTATGCTTTCCTTTTCTGTGTTAGGTAGGTGCATACTTCTCTCAAGCTTTTTAGTTTCCTTGTCGTTTTCATCTTAAAAAAAAAGTGCATTTAGTACTTGGCGCAAGATCTATAAATTTCTTAACTCAATATTTGTTCTAATGGTGCTACGATCCTTCTCTAACAGGAAAATTTGGGGCTGTTCTTGCTTCAATACCCTTGCCAATTGTAGCAGCTCTGTACTGCGTCCTCTTCGCCTATGTGGGTATGTATGCCTTAATATGACTGAAAACTATTCTGTGGTCAACCAAATATGAATGTGCAAACTGATATTCAGTGAGGGAATTTAAAACCTTGAATTATACTTGTTGGGTATGCAGCATCTGCTGGTCTTGGATTTCTTCAGTTCTGTAACTTGAATAGCTTCAGGACAAAGTTCATTCTTGGATTTTCTCTCTTCATGGGCCTCTCTGTGCCACAATACTTCAATGAATATCTCTTAATTTCCGGATATGGCCCTGTTCACACTGGTGCCACCTGGGTGGGTATATGTTAGTTGCATACTCCTATTTCAGAAATTTCTTACATGGACTAGGTTAATGTATCCATCCATATTATTAGTTCCGTCCTTGAATAGATACATGGATGGTGGTCCAGGTAATAAAGAAGTTCTAAAGTTTCTCTTTGCTTGCAGTTCAACAACATAATGCAAGTGATATTTTCATCTCCGGCAACAATAGGAATCATAGTTGCGTACTTCTTGGACTGTACTCACAATATATTGGACGGCTCAACCTGGCGAGACGGCGGTAGGCACTGGTGGAGGAAGTTCCGAACCTTTAATGAAGACACAAGAAGTGAAGAATTCTACTCCCTTCCTTACAATCTCAACAGATTCTTTCCTTCTTTCTGATACTGGAGCAGTAGCAATTCATTTGGGGAAAAAAATTTGGATATAGCCAGTGATTTCTAAGATTATGAATAACAACATATGTAGCAAGGACATTGAGATGCTTATTACAGGAATTTCTAATCACTATTTGATTTTTGATTGGATGGGGTCGGGTGGTAGGGACCACAAACATGTCATATGTTATAGGAAGTTGTAAAATTACTTATATAACTATTTATTTTGAAAACACCGTTTGTTATTGCTTTTTGAAAAAATTGTTTTTTGAAAGAATTTTATATTTTTAATTTTTGAAAATTATTTGCTTTGGATAAAAGTAGATAAACAGATATTTTTTTAAAAAAGAAATTATAAAAAACAATTTATAAAAAATAAAAAAAATTTAAAATATGCTTTTGGATATTTAACAGTAACTTCAAACACTTTTTAACAGAATAATATGAAGTAGATCTGTTACAATGACTATCGAACATTAGATATGTAAATGAACATGAACACATTTTACCCTTTTATCGAAATTTCAGCTTTGTATCTAACTTGAGAATGGCGTATGTCGTCCTGGCTTTGAATTAATCTGATTCCCGAACTGCTTGACTGGGGATCGTACCCAATGCTTGTGTAGTCATCCACCGTCCACTGCAGCAGTGCCTGTGTGTTTCGCTAGACAGCTTATAGCCTTCCATGTAAATATTTTAGAGAACAATAATTCGGGTTAATAACATAAGTAATACAAAAACTTTCTTTTTGTTATAAATTAGTATCAAAATTGATAATAAAAGTTATAAAAATGTGCAAATTGATACCTGAAGTCAAATTCCAATTAGAAGTGATAACTGAAATTAGAAATTGACTTTAGATATCAATTTGCAATATTTAAAAAAAAAATAGTATCTATCTGCAACAATTAAAAGTTTGATACTAATTTATAATAAAATGGCAAGTTTAATACCATTTATATTATTAACCCACAATAATTCATTTTTAGCATAAGATCGTATTAATTGCACGAGGATTTTTATCAGTCTATTAAGTGTTGAGCAAACTTGGGGAAAGAAGATATACCTGCAAGCTTGATACTGCAAGTTCTGCCGCCCTATCAAGATTGTCAGGATATTTCTGGATAAAATGGAAAAGAAAATAATAAGAGACAGTACAATAATGAACGAAAATGTTCCAAAATAAGTTTGAATTGGAATACGGTGACGATGCATTACATTACTCCATCCAAGCGGAAGGGCAATCATCAGATCCCCAGTTCTCTACAAGCACATCAAGCTTGGTATTGTAGGTATTTGTTTCTTAATCACATCAAACAACAAAACAAGTTCCACTTATTGTGGAATTCAAAAGAAAAATTTCTTTTTCAGTGAATTCAAAAAGGTTGCAAAAGGCAGCTTAATTTTCTTTTTGCCTTTCAGGGAAGAAAAAACTGTTGTAGGAGGCCATATAAGAAATCTTTGATGAAGCAAATATTCATAAACTGGATTATGACCAAAATGGAAAAAAACAATATGACAAATCAAGAAAATTGATAAGATTCATTTTATTCAGCAACTTAATTATGATGAATTACAGATTGCATGCAAGAAACCAAGACCAGAATAAGAAGCCTGCAATTTGAGAATCTAGCAGATACAAGAGTGGTAGATTCAAGATAAAAATATATCACAGAGACCTTTGAAGGTCCAGCGGCATGAAGAATGTTGCAAGCTTCACAGCCATCGTTTTCCTTCTGAAACCTGTAAAATGGATATTGTGAAAAGGCAAGATTTCACTGATAGCCAAAATATTGACAAAGGATATAGCATCTAATATCTTTTAACTCATTCACAGCGACAGAAAATTGTTGTAACTAAACGTTTCACAATAATATGAAAATGAAGCTTAGGCAAAAAGAAAACAGATTCTTAAAACCTATCAGCTAAAGACTCCTAACGCAATTGTGTTTATCTCAATTTGACAAATTTCTTCAATGAACAACTGTAAAATGGGAAGAAAAAAAAAATCATATATTTCACAGCAAATAAGTAAAGCTAATAATTAGTAAGCTATTTAAAAGAATACAAAAATAAGAGCTTCCTATCACAACTTCCCTAGAACCGTAAGTAGCACAACTTGGACTATAAAATTCGGTAAGTAATAGATTTATACCTAACTCTTTCCAAAAGTTAGGTCAAAAGTAGATGATTGTCTAAGCTATTATATATACTATTACTTTTCCAATTCTACCCGATGTGAGATCCAACACTCTCAACTCGGGCTTAGATCCGCTGTAGGGGTACAACACAGTGGTATTACTCGTAAATCATGACTCTGATACAACTTCCCTAGAACTATAAGTAGCACAACTTAGACTATAAAATTCGGTAAGTAATGAACTTACACTTAACTATTTCCAAAAACTAGCTTAAAAATAGATGATTGTTTAAATTATTATAAACTCTATTAATTTTCCAATTCTCTCGATGTGAGATTCAACAACCCCATTTCAAGCCTAGGTCCACTGTAGGGGTACAACATGTACTGTTCATAAATTATGGCTCTGTTACTAATGTAAAATTCAATAAGTAATAGACTTGAACCTAACTCTTTCTAAAAACTAGCCAAAGATAAAAAATTGTCAAAGTCATTATAAACTCTATTAATTTTTCAATCCCTACCCGATGTGGGATCCAATAGAGACAGTGATAGAAAAAATACCACAAAAAAAAAGTGAGATTTAGCCATGTACTCAAATCTATTGGAATATATACCTGAACTCAGTCAACTGTTCAGCTTCAAACTGAATAGGGGTCAACATTGAAGCTACTGGTACGTACAACCTAATGTGGAGTTGCACCAATATGTATAATTATTTTTTCAAAGAGAATTTAATTTTTTTAAACTTTCCATCAAGAGCCTACTGAAAAAATATACTGTTCAACTGCATGATCAATGTGTTTCAACAAAAGAAAAAAACAGTCCAACATATACACCAAATAATAAATATATTGCTTGCTGGTGTTGCTCCATATGAAGTTAAGCAACATGAAGGTTCAAATCATCTTTTCCAGAATTCAAAACTTAAATTTCAATTTCAAAGTACATGATAAACATTGGCATCTGCAAGTCTAACCAGTGGCGGAGCCACATTCAGTAAAGCCCCCTTAAATTTTTAAAATGCATGTAATAATATGCAAATTTATACTATTTTTAATATTTATCCCCCTAAAAAAATAGAAAGGGAGCAATTAAGTAATGCTAAAAAATGGATTTAGATGAGTTATAATTAATTAACTGAAAAATATATACTTCTAAATTTTAATTTTTAATGATAAACATTTAATTAGTGGAGATATAATCCTATCAATAAAATTCATTCTTCGTGGCGAGGTCTAAATCAAGAAATTATGCTTAAAAGACTAGGTGATACTTGTTGGAATTTATATTATAACACCTTGTTAAATTTGATTTTAAACTTTTATGCTATTTTTGATATTTTAGAATACATTGTGGAAGATGGTAATACTCCAGACCAAAAGGCTGAAGCTAATGAGATTTTAGATTTGGTATATTCAATTTTGCATTTACTTTGCATTTGATAAAAAATATATTGGAAGTGATAAATGAGCTATCATTAGTGTTGCAGAGAAAAAAATAAGGATATTATAAATGCTATGACCCAAATTAAAATTTGCAAAGATTGAATGCAATTAATGATAAATGAATGTTGTGATTTTTATTAGAAAAAATTATCATTTCGCACTGAAATAAGATATTGATATTTCTAACATCAATGATATTTATATATTCAAATGAAGGTTATATCGTAAAACTCAAATAGTTACAAATTTACATTACTATAAAGTGGATATGTTTTATAATGTTGTGGATATGCAACTTCAAAAGTTTAATGATCGGTTCGCTGAGATAACTACTGAATTATTACTTTATATGGAATGTCTTAATTCTGATAACTCTTTGCAGCTTTTAATAAGTAAAAGTTGATTCGATTTGCTTAATTTTATTCAAACGATTTTTTTCAAGCTAGTTGATAATACTTGACAATCAACTTAAAATTTATATAACTGACATGTGCTCTAGTAGTGATTTTGCAAACTTGAAACATATTGGAAGTTTAGCTAATAAATTGGTTGAGACAAGAAGACATATTGTGTATCAATTGATCTATTTACTCATGAAATTAACGCTTGTCTTACCAGTTATTACTGCTACTATGAAGAAGATATTTTCTGCAATGAAATTTGTGAAAAGTTATTTGCGTTATCGGATGAAAGATGGTTGGATAAATGACTGTTTGGTTACATACATTGAAAATGATATTTTTAACAACATTGACATTGAGTTAATTATACAACGTTTTCAGAATATGAGTACTCGTTTAGTACAATTATAAACTTTGATTTTATTTTTATATAGTTTTATTTGTAATATTTTTAAATATATTTTTTTTTATTTTTACTGTTATTGAATCTAGTTTTATATTTTTTAATTAATAATATTTATCATTTTTTTTAAATTTATTTATGTATCAATAATTTAATTGAATCATAAAAAAAATTAGTACATAAAATTTAGTCCCCCTAAGTGAGATAGCCTGACTCCGCCACTGGATCTAACAATTGGATGGCTAAGCTTCTCAGGATAAACAGCTACTAGCTCTGGTGGAACATAAAGCCTTCCTTCATCACCCAATACAGGATCACAAACTAGACAATAGAAGCAATTTTTTCATTAAAAGACTCTTTATTTTATTTTACTTTACTCTAAATATGCAAGATACAGAGGCCCTTCTTAGTGCCTTAACAATGGCCATATTTCAATTAAACAATGAATATCATGCCAATAGTGACCTCTCAAAGCTTAGTGGAGTAGAGATTCCTAGAAATCTACCAATAGAGGAATGCACATCAAATGCTACTCCACATGTTGAAATCAATGTAGATTCTTCTATGCGCACAAAAATGTATGCATGTATAGATTAAGTTGTTCTGTTCAATGTATGTTCACGTATTTAACTATACATAGAGAAATTTGAAAAGAGAAAAATAAAGGAGAGATCTTACATATCTCTCGGATTTTGACAGGACAAACTGCACAAGCAATCATTCTGCAGACCCTTGATAAACCGACCCCCAAAACTTGTTTTGGAATCAATTACGAATACTCAAGATTATATCTAATATCAAGTCCAACAACCAGCAGCATCAACACCAATATGAATCTTTTATAAAATTTCTTTTGTGCAAATAACAAAAATATTTCTTGTTATTCATAACTTAATCTATTTTTCGTTATTAATCACTTGTTCATTTTTCTGCCAATATAATGTAACTTTCTGCTATTCTTCCATGTATGGTTATAACGTCATGGCGTCATATAACCTATGTTAATCAAATACTTCATTTTTAAAGAAGTACTCGTACCCTTCGGGTATGACACTAGTATGAGTATGAATTATGTACCAGATCTTCTACTTAAAAGTGGGTACTCATAATTTCTCCTAATACTATACCTGCAGCTTGCTGTTGAATTTTATTACATTGTTGATTCCATGTAAATATGAGCAAAGTCTTTGTTCAAGAAAATTTACTTGAAGATGAAATCATATAAAAAATAATTGATAAAATTTAAGAAGACCAAGAAGAGTTTGTATCAAATTTAGAACCTTGTTAAATATTTCTAGGTTATCGACCAATATCAAGGCCCTATAATATAATCCTTTTAAAATATTTACATTTTTATATATAGATGTATTTCGGTATTTGTACCTTAAATTTTGAAAAACAAAGAATCGGACCTCTAGGTATATACCCGTATCGTATACCCGTACCTGTGTCCAAGCAACATAGCATATAACTTAAGGCAGGAAAAAAGTTATCAGAAATAAATTTCAGTAAGTTGCTCACTTAAATTGATGTAATGCAAAAGACTTGCAAAGAGAAGTGCATAAAACAAAACACAAACCATTTAAATTGCAATGACTTCCCCACTTCATCGATTTACTCAGTATACATTCATTCAGGTATTAAAAAAATAAACACTTTCATGCATTTATCAATTGGAGGAAGAGGGGGTGCTGGGGGAGAAGAACAAATCAAATTCTGATTTCAATGGTTTACTTACCATAAATAAGGTTTGGATTTACCGAACGAAGCTTACTGACAACTTCCAGTATAGCATTCAAAAATGAAACCGAACCAATATAACCTGCCACATTCAACAACAAAACTTTAGCAAATTGCAATGAAAGTAGAAAGTTCCTAAGTAAAAAAGAAAAATCAATACAAGAAAGTGCCAAGAAAAGACAGACTATAGCAAAGTGAAAAAGAAAATGTAAGAAAGAAAAAGAGAGAGGCATGGAACCATAAAAATGTGATCTACCTGTTAAATGATATAGTACAGTAAGTCATTTGCTTCAAGGCCTTCTATTAGATCCCATAGTTGTTGTCGATTCAAAACTTGGCCTTTGAAGGACGGGTATCCTGCAAAATTCATAGATTGATCACACATAAACCCACCTTTTTTTTTTTTTTTTATTAAAGAAATCACACCTGAACTTACACAGATTAACAGTGATATCGCACCATATATCAGGCCTCATAGTTCTGAGACTGAGGGAAGTAGTGTAAGCTGCTTGCCTGTACGGTTTGAGAATTGTACTGAATTTATTGGATCCACATCAAAGCCCAATAGTTGGAGGAGAAAGACAGCCGGTTTATTGCCAACATATCCCTGGAAGAAGAGTAGATGATACTTAGGTGTTAAAAAAGAGAGAGCATCTACCAATGAGAGAATATTATTTAGATTATTTTATTTTTGTGACTATCTCTCGTTGGTTTGATCTTATTTAGATTGTTATAATTTGCACATGAGTGCATAGAGTTACATAAGTCAAAGACTCATTAGCACATGCCTGAATATAAAAAAATTGATTCTCATTTTTTTAAATTAAACTCATGTGTGAATACTTATAGAATATATAGCTGCATGCATTTGAGTGTCTGGTAATTTGCTGTCTTATATAGATTCAGACTGTGTAAAAATTTTCAGAAAATAGAGGAAATTTTCATAAATACCAGAAAAGGAAAAATAATTACAACTTTACATACTCTCAATGTTTTTTTTCAATTTTACTTAAAAATACTTTTTACAATTACACCATCACCTCCTGCATACCTTAGATATATCTTGGAAATACCTTCGACTTAAAATAGTTGTGAACAAAGGCTATAAAGTCTGGTATACCTTGGGCATATCTTAATATATTTTGGAGATACCTTCAGTCTAAAACAATTATGAACAAATGTTATAAATTATGGTATATTTTAGACATACTTTGGGTATATTTTGAAAATTCTCAAGGAATTATTTAGGAGAAATTTTCTGGAAATATCTTGAGTATACTTTAGGGATACATTGGATATACCTTTAGAAATTTCATGGGAATTCCCAAAATATATCCAAAGTATGCCTAAAGTATACCGTAATTTCCAAAGGTATACTCAATATATCCCTAAAGTATACTCAAGATATTTCCAGAAAATTCCTCCTAAGGAATTCCTTGAGAATTTCCAAAATATACCCAAAGTATACCTAAAGTATACCGTAATTTATAACCTTTGTTCACAATTTTTTTAAACTGAAGGTATCCCCAAAATATACTTAAGATATGCCAAAGGTATACCAGGAATTTTCTGGAAATATATTGAGTATACTTTAGGGATACATTCGGTATATTTTTGAAAATTTCATGGGAATTTTACAGGAATACATCG
This sequence comes from Balakata baccata, assembly GCA_949630135.1. Taxonomy (NCBI): domain Eukaryota; kingdom Viridiplantae; phylum Streptophyta; class Magnoliopsida; order Malpighiales; family Euphorbiaceae; genus Balakata; species Balakata baccata. The sequence goes on from CATIWF010119850.1 coordinate 21,613, forward strand.
GGTATATTTAGGGATAGTTTGGGTATGCCTTGAGAATTGCATGAGAATTACTCAAATTTTCAAAAAAAAAAAAATTAAAGGGAAGAGAATTTATGATGATTTTACAATCTTCAACGAATTTGCCTTCCTTGCATTTCTAGGATTAATAGATTATTACCTATTGGTATATGTGGATTCGTGCAATTTCTGCTCTGCTGCTTTCGTTTTGGTTTCTCTGGCAAAATAACAAGGAAAGTAGAACCAAGAGATGGTATTGTTAATGGATGCAGGTTCTGAACCCAAAACAGAAAGCGAGATTGCTAACCTTGAAGCCATCACTGCTATTAAAGAATTTGCGACCCTTAAACTTAAGGTCTTCCTCCGTTCTCTCTTATTTGGACTTGTATTCGCTGCTCAAATCAACTCCTTTCAACTTTTTCTAGCAATCAATATTTCCCGATTTTTGAGTTTTTTGGCTGAAAGTAGCAAATGAATCAGCCATTTTTTGTATTTCAAGTTTGATTACAAATTAAAAGAGCATAATAATAATAATGTGAAATCACACTCAAACTTCTTTAATATATTTTGCAGGAAGAAGGTAACAAGTAATGTGAACAGTTTGCTGTCACTTTCTCTCTCTAAAAACAAAAATTAAAAAAGTTGGTACAAACGAAATATTTTTGATTCTAATGAAAAAAAAAAACAAAAATGAAGATAAAAATTAAAAAAAAACATATAAATTTCAGTAAATCATGAAATTTTCTTAAAAATAAATTGCCCACGGTCCATATGATGGGCTTAGCCCAATTTCTCTCTTTCATACTACGAACACTATTTGACGAGTTTGGACTTTTCTGGGCTGGGTCGAAACTTTAAAATTGTTTTTATTTCACTATACATATAAATTTAAAGTAATTATTTTTGTATATATAACAGAATAAATAATACATTTTTTTTCAAATATTATTATTAGAGATATTGGGGACGAATGGTCCAATCATATGTGGTCCGTACGATGTACTATGGAAGGCGACAAGGTTTGTTTTTGTTGCGATAAGACATATCAGTAGGACCAGACAGCGGTATGTGGGGTAAGGTTGCCAGCTAGGACAGTTTCATGCACATGGCCGTACGTCGAAATTACCATTTTTAGCTACAAAAGGAAATACAAGAGGTACAAAAAATCTTGGGGAGTATATTTTTTTTAACATTCTTGTTATATTTTTATTAATTTATAGGGTGAAGTAAAATGTTTGTGAAAAAACCCAAATGAGAATTTGGGCCCATTATGGCCCACAAATGAGCTGTATGGCATGGCACTTAATTGACATTTATTATTTATTTATTGTTCAAATAAAGAGAACAAAAAAATTCTCAAAAAGAAAAAAAAGAAGAAGGAAATGAGTGGAGATGAAATATATATTGTATTCGGTTAAAATTTTCAATTTAGTTTAATTAAAAATTGAATTTTAAGTTCAATAATAAATAAATTATTCTATAGAAATTGAGCTTAAATATTTGCATCATTTTATAAAAGAATTCGTCTCAAACCGAATCAATCGACATATATGTGCACGTACCCTTACAATTTGCTTTCCTATACTATTTACCTATTTAGTGTATAAATAAATTGGTACGAAACTATTCTAACTTAATTAAAGTTGTTTAGATGTGGATATATCCGATTGAAAAAAAAGCATCCACCTAATCAATGACTTAACTATAATTATGTAGGTTGAATATTATGCTCTTCCGGCTGTGATACACTTAATACCAACTACATATATATGGCCAAACACATTTGACATCTATGCATGAGACTTTAGCCAAAATTTGTGCTGCATTAATTAAGTTGTTTACCTTTTGCTCACCTAAATCAACAAAGTAATACTAAACATATACATGAATTCTTTATATCGATCCTTAAATTCCACTTCTATAGAGTTTTGTCGGTTGTTAAGAGAAATGGGTATATGTTTTTCATCTTTTTCTTTTGAAATTGATATATATCCTCAAGATAAGTGAGCTAAGTAATACTTATGTATCCATATCTTAATAGATTAATCCAATCATATCACCCATCAACACGATGCTAATTCACTTGATTTTGAATGAAATGGAATTCTATATTAAGGCTTTAAATATATATAAATAGAAGCCACTACAACATGATTAAGTGAGAGATGATATTTGGTACGTACAAAAGGTGTTAGAGTTGGATAAATTTAAACAGTTAGAACTTAATAATTATGAATTTATTATTATTTTAAAATTCTTTAAACTAATTTGAAATTAGTTGTAATACAATTATAAATCTTTCTTTTATCCTTTAAACTTTTGATGTAGGGTTATTATTAACAATTTAATTGGAAATTCAAATTCGAGACCTCACAGTTGTCCTAATCACAAAATTGATCAGTACTGTTAAGTTAAGAATTATTGGTTGATATATTTTTTTTTGGAAAACTTATGTTGAGGTTGATTTTGACTTATAAGACAGAATTAAAATGACCAAATAATTTAGATTAGGTTTTAAAGTAAATAAGAGAGAGGTAGTGATGGTTCCACGGAGATCATAAATTGAAACAAGTTGGACGTCTCAATCATATCTAGTATGACCATATAACCTTATTTTTGGTGTTGTTTTCTACAATTCAAAGGGAAAACAAAAGAGGTATCAGCATCCAAATTTAATGCTATCATGTGGTGGTGTGATTGACCACAATCATTTTCGATTTGGATAGGTCATCTTTGAAATACCCATCACATGGTAGGTATTCATTTGCATATCTTTCTTGGAAAATTATTAATTATTTTGATTCAATTTCTATTTATATTGATAAATTCAATTACTCCCTCCGTTTTTATCTGATTGTTAATTTAGGGAATTTCGTTAGAATTAAAAAGCTACTAAACAGCTTTAAATTTAGGAGAAAAATGAGTGACTAAAACTAAATTACTTTTAATTTTGACTTTAGAATTTAATATAACTTTAAAAATTTTGGTTTGATGAATATAAGAGAAAAATTAAAAAAAATTAAATTTCAATAATTTGTATAAAAACGACGTATAAATGAAAATTTTGATTTCCTCTTAAAAATCAGTTATATATGAATGGAAGGAGTAATAAATTATGTGATTAATTATGTAATTGATAAAATTCAAGAATTAGATATATAATAAATTGGTTTTATTATTATTAGATATATAATAAATTACACCGGGTGCACCTTAAAAATTCTCTATTATTATTGAAACAGAAATTATGTATACAGAGGAGAAAAAGAGGAAAAAAGAAAATGGGAAGAAAGAAGTTCACTTGGAAATAGTACCAAAGAATACAAGTGAGAATTATAAAAGGAGGATTTTTACAGAGAATTTTCAGGTTGAAGTGCGTGTGCACGTGCATACATGTGTGTGAATATTTGGAAGCTCGCATATGCACACGTGCTCACATGCATGTGTGATTTTTGTTAAACTAAATACAGAGAGTAAATAAGAGATTTTAGTATTGAAAACATGAAAAGGGGGAAACTGTAAAATCTGAGAGTGAGACCATGTGGATTCATAAAAATCTAGTCAACTTCACTAGTGTACTTACTTACCCCAAGAAATTTCTACTGTCTCTACTCATGCAACCATGCCTAACATTTATGCTTGTGAAAGAGATTGAACTATTCATCATTTAAATTAATAAGTTATTTTATAAAAAATATAATTTTTATTATATAAATACATTCTTAATCATATATAATCTATTAATCATGTTTTTTTTCCAACTACATATCTAATATATTTAAATTTGTATCGGATAAACACATTAAAGGTAAAACTTTTTAAAAAAAAAAGTTTTGAAAGTGTTCTACAAATTCGAACTCGGAGTTTCTAGTTAAAAAAGAAGCCATTCTCATTTCATCTCTTGAAGGATCCGAACTAAATCTTTAGTTTGGCCATATCATTAATGCTCAAAATGACAATTTGACTTGGTATAGTATAATAAATTTACATTGTGATGAATCTTTTCTAGTTTAATTTTCATATATAGTCGACAACTAGCTAGATTAAAATGCAGTTACTAATTAGTATAATAGTAATATGTTATTCTAAAAGCTGCATACATATGTGTTGGGTGATAAATTAAATAACTTCATTTTCTTAACCATATTTGACTAAACACAACACATGGCATTACGTAATATACACTCCAATTTATGTCTCTGAAATTCCCTAATTGGTTTATATTAATATATATGCAATCAAACTATTTCTACGTCAATAATAATATGCTTAGTTACAAGCCATTTCATTGGTATTCACTTGTAAGAATAGACGAAATTAATTAAGTTTCAAATTTGAATATTATTGTTATCATCTATTAATTTGAGTGGAAGTTTAACATCTTTTATAATAGATGTAAAAAAAATGACTATTTTTTATTATGTAGCCAAATTTATTAAAATTCTGACTAAAAAATGATATTCTTATAAGGACCACATGCAATATAACCAAATTATTTTTTTATTTCCATCGAATTTTATAAACCAATCCAATCATATTTAGATTCAATGTATATAAAAAAAATAATTAGTTGACAATATTATAGACAAATTATAACCCAAAAAGGAAAAAGAAAAAAAAAAAAAAGAAGGGGGGCAAGGTGATAAGAGAGAGAGAGGCATTACTGCACAAGGGGAGGATAGGTGTCGCTATTATGTGGAAGGAAAAAAGAATTTACGGGATTTACGGATAAATTCAATTATATAATAATATATATTTAATTATTTTATTTTTATATTAATTAATAAAATAAAATAATTAAATTATATATCAGGATATAATTGGATCAATTCCATCTACCTAAAAGTTTAGCTGAGCTTGTACCTGATTTTGTTAAGAAGGTACACAGTGCCTTGCTGTCTAGCATGTGAAGAGGTTGTGGCTTTCTCTCTTTCTCTTTTATCTCTCTACTAAAACCCAACTGGCAATTTTTTTGATACATTCTTATTTCTTATACATATCCCCTCAATGAGGTGTGTGAAGACAAATTTCCTGTAGGATTCGATCCCGATTCTCTTTGGTTTTTTCCTTCTACACTCTCTCCATACTTTCTTTAACTTTGCTTATATATATTACCCTCTTTCTTTTATTTTCTTATAAACAATCTCAAGAAAAAGAAAACCCTCTCGTTTCTTGTTTCTTGGATATTGATTTAATTATGAATGCATTTGCTTCAGAATGTACTAGTGGGTGCGAGTCTGGTTGGACTCTCTACTTAGAACAATCTTTTATTTCGCCGACTTCTGCACATTTAATTGATAATAAGAAGATGAGTAGCACTAACTTTTCTGATAAGAAGGAGAAGAATATTAATGAAGAAGATTTATCCATGGTTTCTGATGCTTCTTCTGGTCCACCACATTTCAATGAAGACGAAAGTTACTTCAACTATGATACTACTGTTACTGCTTCTGCTGCTGCTACGTTGATGAACAACAATGGCGGAAGTAGTAAAAGAATAAAAGATCAACGTAAGAGTAGAAGAAGTGAGAAACAAGAAGCTCTACTCCCTTCTTTTCTTGATGATACTGCTAGTTCTCCTGCATTCAACTTATGCAAGGTTTGTTCATAATTTCTTTCCAAAAATTTCTAGCCTCAATCAACTAAATCCAACTATTATTTTATATATATTCTAAATATAATTGTTTTTTGGTTCTTGATAACATAAATATTGGCAGAATAATTTTTCTCTGGCCAACAATAATCGAGCTTCAGGAGAAAGCATATTAGATTATTCACAAGATTTTTCTGCTACTCATTTTCAGGTGCATTGTCTGAATTAAGATTTTTAATTTTTTTTCTTTCTATTTTCCCTTTTTGTGATTGTTGAAATTAAGTATTTAATTCTTCACTAATTAATTTTTGCAGGGGAGATCTGCATACCAAGAACACTTTGGTTATGTGCAGCCTTCTCTATCTGGAAACCAACTTCAAGATAATCAGTTGAGTATCCTTTTTTTTTTTTTTTCCATACTATAATTTTTGAGAATTATTTAGATGAATTAAGTAGTAATTAAACAAAATTTGAAATATTTTCAGGTGGTATTAAGGGAAGAGATGAGGATGAGATAATATTGTTATTGGCATCAATTTCCAGCCGTTGCATGAAGAAATGGGGCTAGCTAGAGGCTGTGAAAGTTATAAAAGGAAGAAGTAGCAGATCTCAAAAAGAACTTGTGCTTTCTTTCTTCAATATATTTTTATTTCCTTTCTTTTCTTTTTTTTAGGTTAATTTCCTTTTCCTTGTCAATGCAATGGGAAGCAACCTGAGAGCAAAAGTTGGAATAAATTTCTTGTTCTCAAAATTTATTTTCTCATTAATGAATAGTGAGTACATGCACTCTTTAGTTAATTTTAATTGTTATATACATAAGCAATATATTTATATATATATTTCCATTTTTTTAATGAAAATTATATATTTAGATCATATATAGCAATACAAAAATAAAATAATTATGCCATGAAGAATCAAGGATTATATTTATTCCTCACAATTAAATTGCTAAAAGAAACCTTAATTAGTACACATTTTAGTTTCCTGGTTTGGAAATTTATGGTGAACATGTGCGCAAGGTTCAGAGTCTTACTTCAGGACATGGATGCTTTTATGATATATATGAAATGAAATGGTGTGGTCCATTTCATGTTTCCCAACTTTCTTTTTTCTAATTTTTCTAATTTTTAGTTTGATATAATAATTTGTTTTTCCTCTCAACTATATAAAAAAATAAATTGTTTTTCCTAATTTTCAGTTTTATACTTTTTATGGATTTTAAAACTAAATTCAGTATCACCAATCAATATTAGTTTAGTGATACTAGTATATTTGAATTCATATCTCTAATTTAACCATTGTTAAAAAAAAAAAAAAATCCAGTATCATACTTGTCATAAGCATTATGCCCATAAAATTGAGAATTCCAATACGTATTTCATTTCCCATACCTGGTCTGCTCCCTCCTTAATGCATGGAAAATCAGTTCTATGCAAAGGATTTCATTTTCTTTTCAATTTGTAGAATTAATTAAAATTCTAATTCACAAAATAGCTTTCAAATTCATAACTAGCAGATAAGATTCAAGATTCTTTTTTAATTT
>CATIWF010119869.1:0-17474 GCA_949630135.1 Balakata baccata
GGGCCTTCATATTTTACAACACATCATTTGCTAATTCCATCTTTCAACCTCGGCTAGAGAGCCACTCACATCACATTATCAATCAGAGAACACTTTAAGATGAAGGGCATTCTTTAGCATACACTTCACTTGCATAATTCCAATTTATTACCTTCCATATGTTCTTCAGGTAATCTGGTCCCACAAACCACCATTCATGACTGAATACTTTAATTAAAAATACAAGACATACATGGAACTTTTGAAATTATAAAGTATCAAAAAAATATTTATATGTCTCATAAAATAAATATATAATAATCCAAGTCATATCCATCATATTTCTGAATAAATGTAAGATGAGGAGGGCAAATGCAAAACTAAAACCTAAACCACTGGACTGGTTTACCCAGTTTGTCCATTTGGCTTCAGTTTTTGTTCTCTTTTGGGGCTAACCCCTAGAGTAGTCCAGTAAAAGAAATTAGAAACTAATGTGGTACTGAATCATTTATGTGCATGCCCAATTCTTTGAACCAGTATGCTACATCAATACTCTTCAATTCAACCTTCCTAGAAAGACCAATGCTTATCAACCGACAACAATGAAAATAAGAATAAAAGACAATTCTTGGAGCGATGCATAATATGAACAATTTTTTTTTTTAATAGAAAAGCAAACAACTTCATTGATGGAAATCAACAGCTAAAACATCAACAAGATAAGGCTAACCACAGAGTAGCAAAATTAACTAAACCTTCTAATTATCCTCATGACTAAATTGAGGTACGTACATAATTTAGGCATCAATTGGAAGGATAATCTGCAACGGTTTCTTCTGAATAAATTATTTAATAAATGAGTTTAGTGTGTGTCTATATATATATATATATATATATATATATATATATATATATATATATATATATATCATTTGGAAGGATAATCTCCAACAGTTTCTTCTGAACAAATTATTCAATAAATGATTTTAGTGTGTGTCTATATATATATATTATCAAACAATAAATTATGTGAATACAAATTAAGAAAAGCTGCAAAAGATTTTGCTTTATTAGGCCTAAACTTCTTATAATAGCTCAAAGATAAAATGGGAACTGGTGACATAAAAAGAGAACCACTAACAGATTATGTGTTCTAAAAGGCTAAGGACCAGCAATAAGAAAAAAATCTGAGAGCAATAAGGCATTGTGAACAGATGGCCAATGTGGGAGAGCTAATAAAAAAGAGATAGGCAATAAATTGATCCATGAAGCACTCACAAGTGCCCTAACAAGACGACTTCAGTAAAGTTAGATTCACCAAGCATATACAATACCATGAAGATGAAAGCCAACCAAAAAGCAGCTAGCTATGAAGTTGGATTGAATTCAAAATTATTGATTCTCCAATGCAAAAGACCAAAACAAATTCAAAAAAATAAAATAGAGAAATAACACCGAAAGAAAAATAGAACGACTTAGAAAGTGACAATAGTAAAGGTAATTTTCACTTATGGTGCTCCAAATACATGACCTGTAATAATTCAGTACCTAAAGTTTTATTTGTAACACTGAACCCTCTTAAAATTATTTTGTATCATAAAACCCCCTATGTTAACTTCTGTCAATGGGACTAACGGTTGGATGACGTGGCTTTTCCACCTCAGCTTTTTTTCCACGTGGATAAGTCAGCCCATTTAAAGAAAATTCCACTTCTTTACCCCTCAAATGATGTCTCTATCTTCACAAATAATATTTAACATTTTGAACCCTAATTTGGTAGCTCTTTCCACTTCTTTACCCGTCAAACGATGTCTCTGTCTTCACAAATAATATTTAACATTTTGAACCCTAATCTAGTAGCTATCTCCTTCGGTCTTTCTACGTGCGCTTCATTCTTCTTTTTCTCGTTTATTCTGTGTACGCATCTTCGTCAGCAGTAGGAAGATGGACAAAGAAAACAATTATGGTAAGTTCGTTGAACCTTATGATGGTATTGAAGTGAATCATAATGTGAAATGTATAAGTGGAGTACAAGCTAAAATGTGGCTTTTATGGACTGAAACAAACCCTGAAACAAACTCCACCACATCCTCTTTAAATCTTTCATTTATCTCTTGCAATTGAGAATCAATTGTAGCAAAAAAATACATCAACTCTAAAATGATGTTTCAATGTAATTAGATATTTTACATTGCAAGGTCGACCTCGACTAGCAGTATAAAGAGCATCCATGTCGGAAAAATCTATTCAATGTTTCTCACAAAAGGATTGAACTTTCACTAACAAAAGATCTCATCCATCTTCTCTTAAAATCTAGATCAAAATTTTTGTTATAGAAACAAGATGCATTGCATTTACAATATCCAAAGAGTTGCATTACAAAGCTTGACAAAGCTCATATGTGATTTCCATGATATTAATCATAAGGTGTAAACAAAATATAAACTCAAATGATGTGATTCCATCATAAGCAGCATATGTATCTCCCCTTTGAGTATAGGTGGGTCCATCAAAAATTATATTCTTCAAAACCAAATATGTAGCTTGAAACATGATTTTTAAACTTCGAAGGGAACATAAATGAGAGCTCCATCTAGTATCCCCAGCCCATTTTAAAGTGCCTATTTGGTTTAACCCTTTACCTGTTTCTAGCTCATTAATGGAGATAAGTCTTTCAATTTCAGCAGCTTAGCTAGCTTGTAATTGATCATGTCTTTTACAAGAAGAGCCAACAATATTAACAACTACAGCTAACTTAGAAAAAAAAATTGATGGATAGGAATAACTTCTCTAGAAGTTATTATCAAAGCCAATTGAAGGTGATAAGCAAAACAATGCATATAATAAGCATAAGGACACTCATTAGAGACAAAAAGCTTATAAATCGGCCCACTCTCCACGCATATTACTAGCCCCGTCATATCCTTGGCCACAAATATCTCTCATATTGAGATTATATCGTAAAAGAACATTAAATATTTTTTTTTCCAAGTTAATAAAATGGTATCAGAAACATGGACTAACTCAAAAAATCGTTCATTCACACATCCATCTTTATCAACAAATATAAAAACTATGGCCATTTGTTCCTTTTTAGATTCATCTCTTGATTCATCAACAATGATACAAAATTTTGATTCACAAATCCCATCACGAATGACATTTCTTATTTTGTTTGCAAAAACTTGTAATATTTGTTTTTTAATCTTATGTGTTGTGTAAGATGCATTTTGTGGAGCATTATCTGGCACAAGTGAAGCCACATGTTGCCTTATTGAACCATTACTTTCATCATGGCCTCGTAGACTACATGCTTAAAATGTGAGCCATCTAACAGCATTGATTGAACTGATTATTGGCAATTTGTTGGGAAGTTTGCTTCTCAATGACATTTGAAATATGTTGTGCTTGATTCATTAGATCCCGAGATTACATGATTGCTCTTTTATGCAAAGAGTTAGGATCTTTTCCAACATGAGATAAAAATGCACAATTTTCTCCCTCATTAACATTTTTTCATGCTCTAAACCCCTCAATTGTAAATGCTCCTGATCCAAAGCGTCCATATGGTTTATTGAACAAATAACAAGGAAGACAAAAAGCTGCATCTTTGCTTAGAGAGTATTCTAACCATTCAAGGAACATTTAAACCAAGAAGCTTGAAAACAACGAGTTTTGCTCACAAATTGATAAGGCCCAACTTTAATATAAGCTCTTCGAATTTCATCTTGTTGGTTTATAGGATAGCTCCATATTTCTCGACGTTTTCCAAGATCACGTTCTAAAGAATTTACTTCGACTTCATTTACCATTCATGGGGCTTTATTTGGAGGTTCATCACTGCTCATTAGACTATCATTGTTTATTAAAGAAGATTCAATTGCATCTAATAGAGGAGAAGAAGTAGATGTTGTAGCTTGAAAATTTCTCTTTTTGAAAAAGGAATCAATAGTTTGTGGTTCTCATACCACTAAGCTTCTTTAGAACAAACAATTGTGATTTCTCTTTCCAGTGGTTGTGCAAATGCAGCAAAGTACCTCTATTTATCTTTTTTTTTTTTTGTGATTGATTTGAAATTAAAATTATTCATGTGAGTTTTATATTGATTTACTTTGAATATAATCTCCAATGCAATTTTGAAACATAATTAGATTTTTTTTTCTGATTGCTTTCAATTGGGTTTTTTTTGGAAAAATGAGGAGTTGCTAGGAGACATAGGCACTTAAATGTTGTTTTAGGTCTCTAGTACTATTAGAATTTGGTATTAGCTGAATTTATTAAGTAGTGAGCACGCTAATTATCTAGGTGATGTTCAACGGTTGATTATTAAGGTGCATGGTTTATTAGGTTGGTGTGAGATTGGATTAGAGTACTTTTAAAATTTCAAATGTTTGATCGATTAAGTTAGATGAGGCATTTTACAATAAATTGTTGTGGTTATTTTAGTATAATATTGAACTAGTTTAAAAATTTGTGTTTGTCGTAGTTCTCATGGAGCTTGAACTTTTGTGAGAGTGATATATTAATTATGTTTTCTTTTTGAGTGTTTTACGTGTCTATTGTTTTTACCCTTAAAAATAAGATTGTAATTTATCCACTTTTTAAATTAAATTGCAATTATTTGTTAATTCTTTGTAATTTATAATTTGTATAGAATCATAGACGACATAATCTTAAATTTTAAACTAGCAAATATCTCTTAAAAGCAAGCCTAGATTACTTGTAGGATACACTAATTCTTTTTTTTCTTTTCGTACATATTTGGATTAAAAATATAGAGATGTTAGAGATATGAATTAAAAAATTAAAATTAAAATAGAGGGCTATCCAAAATAAAAATATAGAGAGATGTCATATATGGATTAAGAAATAAAAATTAAAATAGAGGAGGTTGAATTAAAAAAGAAATTATAAAACATAAATTTAACTTTTTTTAGAGGGGCTGTGGCCCCATACATGCCACCTCTGTGTTCCGCCAGTGATTGACACGTCAAAAGAATCGTCATACTACTGATGTTAACATTACTTAATATCATTAAGGCAATATATTTTTTTTTCTAATAAAATATCAAAACAAAATAATATGAATTTTTATTTAAAAATCGCGAAAAATACAAGTCAATTTTTTGAAGTTTTCCTAAACATTAAGTAATACCGTTGGATCAATTTTAAAACAGTGAAATCTAGACGTTCCTATTTATAATTCAAAATACTCAATGGATCAACACAAACTTACCAATCTTAAAGCTACGTCGTTTGAAGCTAGAACCGAAAAACATCTTTTAATGAATCGAAACCATTTTTACCGATGGAAACAATTGGTAGTGCACTGTTAAAAGAACAGTAGCTCTTAACCCAACTTTATATATATATATATATATATATATATTACAATTAAGTTTTATTTTTTTTATTATCATTTATACTATTTTTATCACTATTTCATTTTTACTTTTTTTATTATTTTTATTTTATTATATATAATTTTTGTGCAGTTTTATGATATTAAAGATAGATTTGTCATTAAAGTAAAATTTTATATATCTAAATAAAATTTTTGTAAAATTAGATACAATTATAAAAATCTATAAAATTCAATATTTAATATGATATTTGAGCTATTATAATATAATTAATTTTATGATGTTAAAATTTATTATAAAATTATGCTTTAATTAATTAATTTAATTATATTATATAGGGTCCTTTTATGGTACACCGGCATATCAGTACGTCTCCGTATAGACAGTTAGATTTAATGTTATAGGATCTAAGTAATTTGAAATCATGCATATGGATTTGTTGGATACTAATTTTATGATACGATTCATTCATTTGTTGTAGCGTACTAATATGTCTTGTGTATCATAAAATGAGCCTATTATATGTTATTATTTTTTGTTATTATAATTTATCTTAATAATTAATCCATTGCACTACCTACATTATATATACTATCCATTCGTTCGAAAATGGATTATTATCTTAATCATTATAAGCCTATTATTGGTAAGTGATCTCTCTTAACGATATGATATTCTATAGCTTTCTTCTTACTTAATAATCTATAGTCATTCGGCTCTATATGGTACTAGATTCTTACATCACTTGTTGACTGCTAATTTTAACTATGTATACAGAAGTTTTATAAATATATATTAGTGTAAATTACTATTACATTATTCCTAAGATTATGAAATACATTATGAAATCTCTCAGATTTGGTTCAATTAACTAAAAATTAATATTTAATGGTAATTATTTATAAGCATTAATATTAAAAATTATATAATAAAATTAGCTACCACACATTGATGTGGTAGATAATTATCGACCACATATCGTAGCTTTCTTCTATCTTACTTAATTATCTATGGTCATCTGGCTCTATATAGTGCCAGATTCTTACATATCTTATTTAACACTAATTTCAACTATGTATACATAATGTGCTTTCGGCTCTAAATAATTAATATATATATATATATATATGATAGTACTTTTAAGGTTTGATTGAATATACTTTGGTTGCTTTATTTTTTGAAATACATTATAAAATTTTTCAAGTTTAGTTCAATTAACTAAAAAAATTCATGGTTGATTAATTATTATTTAATAATAATTATGAATAAGCATTAATATTAAAAATTATATTAGCGACCATAACAATGTGATCATTGTTAGCTACCACACATAGATGTGGTAGCTGTTCAATGACAGCTACCACATCTGTGTGTGTGGTAGCTAACAATGACCACATTATTGTTAGCGACCACTCTAAATGTGGTCGCTACAAGCTACTATACCAAAAGTTGTAACTAACAGGGACCACATTCTTTGTGTTTGTTATTAGAGACCACAACAATGTGGTTGCTATTAGTTATTATACACAGTTGTGGTAGCTGATATGCGACCATATACAGTATAGTCATTGATCAGCTACCACAAAACTTGTAGTTGTTCATCAGCAATCGTGGTGTAGTCGCTGATCAGCTGCCACAATAGGTGCAATTGCTGATTAGAGACCACATTGTGATCTTAAATTCATGTGCCAAAAAAAGACGCAAAATGCAGCTACCACAAAGTGTGATCGCTAAGAAGTGGTCATTAAGTGGTAGCAATGTGGTCTCTAACTGGTAGTTATTATTTCAATTGTGTATTTAGTCAAATGTGGTCACTATGTAGCGACCATAATGTGTGGTAGATAAATGTGGTAGCTATTTTGATTTTTTTGTAGTGAGATTATTTTAAGCCAAGAAGAAATTAGTAGAAGGAGAGAGGGCTTTTCTGGAAGAGGGAGGAGACCAAATGTGTAGGTTATTATGGAAAGAGAAGACACACAACAGAATTCTTTGGGTCCTTACACAAAAAGGAAAGAAATTGTGAACCTTTATCTCCTGCAAAATAAACAAACTCAACCTAGCAAAAGCAACAAAGCAACGATCGAATTATAATATGATTTTGTAACAACCACTTTTTTTTTAACTATATTATTAGAGAATTAATAAAAAAATCACATAAATAACATAATTGAATTAATCAAACAACATAACTAAAATTATTAATAATTTTTATTCTAATCTAGTATGGTAATACACTTTTTATTAATTTAAAAAAATATTCCATATAAAATTTAAAATACTTTAAAAAGTAATTAAAATTTCTATTGTGATTTTTATAATAAGACCTGATATTAAGTAGTTTATATAGTGAACTAAAAGTTTTTGAAATATTATAGATGTTTGTGAGAAAAGTAAATAAAATAAATCGCAAACCGATCCAATCTAATCCGCAATTGTGGTTTGGATTGGATTGGTTTTTGTATATTTATTGGTTGGATTGGATTGAGATTTTTAATCTACAAATTGTGAAATTAATTGAATGTTATGTCTCACCTACACCAATCCGATCCGCGAATACCCCTAGCCCAAGATTCACCCCTTGATATTAAGCTTAGCAGGGATGTATACTTCAATGATACTCCAATGTTTTTAAAGGAGGCTTCCAAAAGTCAGGAAAATTTTCCAAATAGGTAACTCTGCCTAAAGAGGGTTGCAGGCGATGAGAGTTAGAACCCTTTCTTGCGCATAAGTTAGTAGCCTCAAGATGATAATCAGTTGCTCACAACTCCTATAGGTAATAACCCAAAATTCTTGTCTTTGCTTAGCTAATTCTGCAGTATTTTTATCCACCCTGATATTTTATAAAGTACTGGACCATCGAACTCATATTCATCTTTTATTGGATCCTACTCTATATTTGAAAAGGTAAAGTATTGATTTTCACATCATTTGCCTTTTATTTTGATGATATAATTTATGCAAAATTGCTATTTATCTCTTGATATTTGATGTATTGTATGGATACTCTTGAAGTTTAAAATTTATATAATTTGTTCCATATATTTTATCATATTTTAATAATATGTCATTTAGTTAGTTTTTTTTATTAGAAATATGTTAGACTGAAGTGAAATAATAAAGAAAAAATTACTATTTTCTCGTAAAGTTTGATATATTATACTGTATCTCTGAATAAAAAAGAATATTTTTTTGATTAATAGTAAATGTTTTAAAATTTAACAGAATGACTATATAGTTTAATAGAGATAAAACAAAGAGTCTTTTCTATAATTCATATTTTAAATTTCATAGAGATATTAGTACAATAAGTCCAATTTCAGAAATAAATAATAATTTTTCATATAATTTATATGAGTTTTTCTAAAACATTAATTGATGATTTAAAAGCTGGTTATATTAAATCATGTAGAGATGTTACATTATTTTCTTAGTTTTGAAATGTTGTATAAAGAAGAGGATGTTTTTGTCTCTTAAATTAAATATGCTACTGATTTGCTCAAAAGAGATTTAATATGCCAAAGTGTAAAGCAGTAGCAAATGGCAGATCTAGGTGAAACAATGGTTGCCACCCCAAACATAAAAATAATATGAGAAGTTCTATTATATTTATAATAATAAAAAATATAAATATAAATTTTCTCTTTCTCACGTTAACATAGTTCTCTCTCTTTTAACTAAATAAAAATTCTAAATTTTAGGGACCACGTAAAATAATTTCTTTTGATAGTTGGCAGTTTGTAACTTGCCTGACCTAGGTAAACAAAAGTTAAAACAAATCAAATTAACTTATATTTTATTATAATTCCACCATTTTCTTTCTATCATACTTTTCCAGTTCCCAGTTAATATATTTCGTTCCCCTCTCCTTGTCTTTTTGACATTTTTAATTGGAATGGTTGTAAAGTGGATAAAATAAATTTGTCACTCTACTAAAAAGTTTCTAGATCTGTTACTTGAATGAGAAGTTGCTGGTTGAAGATGACGTTGATAATTACATATTGAAGGAGAAAAAAAAGTTTAACATATATTATTAAAAATTTAATAAAAATAACAATTTTAAAAGCAATGAAAAAAGAAAAAGAAAAGCACAAGATAAGACATAACTCTAATTAACATTGTAACACCCACCATATAATTATAATTTCCTCTAATTTTTATAAAAGATTATTACTATGCATGACTATCAAAATATGATAAATTTAAAACATATTAATGTTCTATGACTATGATGTCTTGATAAAATGAAATATTCATGCATGCTTGAATTTAAAACATATATAATTTTATCAAAAATAAACTATAATGGCTTTTATTAGCCAAATTTTTCAAAATATATGAAGAATTATAGATTTATATGTCTTTAATATCCAATGTATATACAAATATAACTATGCCCACCTTGGGTTACAAAAATCAAATGAAAGGAAATGAATATATCAGCAACTCCTAAGTTTATCCTTTTTTCTTTTTAGCGGCTTGTTCTCTTTATCAACTTTTTAAGCTATCTATAATCTACGTATGAGACTAAATACTCACATGCTAAAAAGACTTTATTTAGTGGTATATATAAATATATGATCCACATGTGTATAAAAATATATAACCCACCAAATTTTTCGTATATTTTGCCTTTAATACCATAAGCATACATCATCATTAAAGTTAATCACAATCATTTTATAATATATAGTATAACCATATTCACAAGTTTCAAACTTTCTTTTCCAAGCTCTACTGAGCTTTTTAGGTTGAGAGTGCCCAAATACTGAGTCTCAAGTCACTTCAACCAATAAAACTAAGAGCACCAAATACTAGCATCAAGCCATCTTCGTCTTCCATAACAATGGTCAATAGTGCCCAAATACCAAGCATCAAGCCACATTGACCTTCTAACACAATACCATATTTAACTCTATCTTTTTCCAGATCTAAAAGCTCTGCCCAAACACATCACAACAAATTGACAAATGATATCATCATAATTGAGCATTTAATGCCAATGCATCATATTCACAACCATTACCTTTCTTCCATACTTAATCATTTAACCTCATTTATGTGTCATTACTACATTCCATTTCATTTATTACAATCACATTACTTACTGCCATTAATGTTCTTCAATCAATATTCGTAACACATTATCCAACTTTTCACAAGCATTCATACAGTACACCCATTAAGATTGTAAATAAAATGTGTACAAACCTTTACAAAAGTCCTCCTTGACCCCCACATGCCTAATCAAGCTCAGTCTCCTCCCCCAAGTTGTTGCCTTCCTTCCATGCCTAAGCCTAAAACACCGAATATACCTTTTTAGCACAAAGACTTACATCAATGAGACTCTCAACCCGAAACTTGTCTTATAACACTCTTCCAACCTAAGGGTGTGCTCCAAAAACTAGGTTATAAACTTAAGATCACTCTTTTAGACATGGATCAACCTTCAAATCACAAGATCTTACCCCATATATCCCCATGTCGGTCACATACCCCTAGCTTTGGTAGATTTTTGGCTTTCTTTAACAAGAAGAAGAAATCAAAGAAATTCATGGATCGAAGAAGTTAAGGTAGTGTAAACTTACCAAAACCCCCTTAGATTGCCTCTAAGGCCAAATTTGGTGTTGAGTCTTCTTGTTCTTCTTTTCTCCCTTGCACAAACTCGTCTCTCTCTACTCAAACCACACCCAAGAGTTGATTTCCTCTTTGATAGTGATAAACCCAAGTGTTTTGAGTAAATTTGTGAGTGAGTTAGTGTTTAAAGAGAAGAAGATGATGAATCTACAATTTTTCTCAAGTGGGGATGAATGGAAATGAAATTATAATCAAATGATAGAGAAACTCGAGTATTTTTATACTTGACACCAAGCATGGGTCGTGCAACCAATACGGGTCATGCTTAGAGCCTTAAAAATTCCATTCCGATATGCCATGGGTCACTTCAGCTTCACAACTTAGCACGGGTCACGCACAACACTTGAGCTTCTTCTTCTCTTCCTTTTTCTTCTTTTTTTTTTCCCAAACTAATTACCTTTTTAATGCCTCAAAATATCATATTAACTTCTAGATTCTCTTTTGTGAGCGTGACAAATATTGTATTTAGAAAAAAAAAAGCTCTTTTTAAAAGAATTTTATTTTTAATTTTTTGAATTCTCAAAACCACTTTAAAAAGAAATAATTAAATAAATATTTTTTAGAGGCAAAATTGAAAAAAAAATTATAAAAATTAATAAAATCAATAAATTAAATTAAAAAATTCAAAAATAATAGCGGGAGTTGCAAACACTCCTTAGAGCTTATTGAATAATGCTTTTTATTTTAAAAAATATATTTATTAGAATAAAAAATATTTTAAAGCAGTTTTAAATATAAAGAATAATTTTTTTTTACAAGTCCAATAAACTTTTTATATTTATGTTTTTATTTTACTTTATTTTATATAAATTAATACATATAAAAAAATAAATGATTTTTTATAAGAAAAGAGAATAATATTGTTTGGGAAATATATCAATATATATAAAAAATTAAAATGTATTAATTACAATTAATTATAATAAAGAGTAGATTTCCGATTATATATAGAGACTCAACTCATTATTTAGAGAGGGCATTGAAAATTTTTTATTTTATAAAATAATCCTTTTAGAATTAAAAATATAATTCAAATAAAGAATTTATTGATAATAGGAAAAAAAAAATCCATCCCGTCAAATTAAGTGGAAAACCGGATAACACACGGTGTGTTAACAAACACAATCGCAACCCAGCTGCCGAAAACAAGGAGCAAAACGGCTCATTCTATCTAATGGCCCGAGTATCTATGGCAACAAAAGCCAAAACAAAATTCTTATAATTCAAATAAATCAGAAATCACAATTCAAGAAGAAACCCACATTGTCCTGTAGATTAGTTGGCAATGGCAATGTGGGTTTCCAGGCTCAAAACTTTGAGAATTGCTTCTGTAATATTGGGTTCTTCCAATTTCATTTTGCTCATTCTTGGTGGGTTGATGTTTATTGTAATTCCAGATTGTGATCATCAACAAATAACGATGCCTCTCATGGCTGTGTCATTCGCAGCTGCTCTTAGAATCTTTGTCATGGTGCTGTCTGGTATTGCTCAAGAAGCCATAGCCAAATCCATTCAGGATTCTCTATCTGACAACTCGGTTTTTGACTCGGTTATTCGGCTTAATAGACGGGTACTCCAATTTTTCCTTTTTATCTTTCTCAAACTTTGATTGTTTGTTTGGGGGTTCTCTTTTGTTTTATTCTTGTCTGGCTGTTGTAAACTATGGAAAGTTAGGAGTCTGATTGTATTGGTTTAGTTATTATAATATGTACAATTGACATATCAAATTGATTATGTTTAATTGAATGGAGGAGACTTATACTATTCTGTCATTGAGGAAAATCACATTGTGGTTATTTAATGCTTTTTCGATGGTTTTATGGAATTTATTTGAGAAGTATAATTCTGCTGCGAAGTTCAAACCAAAGAAAGGAAATTTAACTGTATATCAAAGCTATTAGTTTTTAGTCTGTTAGCCGTTGAAGAATGTTAACTAATCATGATGAGTTGAAAATTCAAAGTTCCATATGAGATCAGGATCAAATTGTTTTAGGAGTCTATAGGTAAGGTTAACCCTTAACTCTTTGGTGATGAGAAGATAACAAAGCTTTATGTTCTGATGGTCGTTTTGTGTACAAGTGCAGTTATTATTCAGTAAAACTAGAATAACAGCCTTTAATATTATTTGCAACATTTGTTCTAATGGACAATGGATAATTAATCCATCTTTACTTCACTATCCTTCCAATTCTTGGAAGTGTTAGTGATCTTTGGGGTTGGAGGAGTGTGTTCTCCCCTCATTTTCTTCTCCTCTACATGAGCTCTCTGCAAAATAAGGGAGTGTAACATTTTTCAAAATTTTCCTCCCTTAATTCCTTTCATCCTATTTGCACCTTTTCCAAACTTGGAGCAAAGTCAAGGCTTTTGTATCCTGTGACTCTACTAAAAATTAATATTAATTACTAATTGTAGATGAGAAGAATTAATAATCTTAAAGATGAATTTGTGTATTTTTCTAATTATAGATTGGTATAGTTAAAAATAAATGAAAAATTTATGTTATACTGGATCAAAATTTTCTAAAGTTGGCTTTGTTTCCAAAAGCTAGGATTCTAAATTTGATGAAAACATAGCTTTCTTTTTAAATTCTAAAAGTTAGTGACTGGAAATTTGGACCATAGTTTTTAGTTTGATAGTTACCAAACACTCAAACATAGTCATTAAATGTTTAACCAATGACTGTTAGAAAGCAAAAACTCAATCAAACTGATACTATATGTGCTTAAATAAATGCACTCCTTCTGTAATATTATGTGGCTGCTTTCAATTTAAATTGATGTTATTTCTCGCTGAACAGATGCGGTATAAAGCCTGGCTTTGGTGGAGCCGATTTGCAATTGTTATTACTTTGCTGCAAATTATGGGTGCGATTTACCTTGTGTTCAATGTGGCCGATTTTATTTCTCATGATGGAAAATCAAATCAATGTCTCTTAGGTAACATGTGTCCATTCTCATTCTTATCACTGTCGTGATGTTGGTTACTGATTTTTGTCTTATCTAGTTTAGAACTCACTCTCCTAGTTAATGATCAATATGCATGATTTATATGATCTTCGTCATCCTGGTACTTTAATTGTCAGAACTACCACTTTTGTGGGGTTACAAAGGGCAAAATTATAACATTTCATCCCTCTCAACCAAATGTGATTTATGCAGTGAAATGTTAAATTGGCTGTCATTTACCTACTTCAAGGTTTGAATATGTTCCATTATTGGCACTGTATTTACAGGATTGATGAAGGACAACCTCAATTTGAATGCAGCAATTGATTTAAGTCTTCTACATTATAAAACAATAAAAAAGAAAGAAAAATGGAATATCTTCTTTTATTAAGGTCTAGGTGAAAAATAATTTTTCTTTTCCAGTGTTGATAATGGATATGTTATCTTTGGAAAAATACTGAAAGAAGAGACAAGCTATAGATATTTTTATTGAAATGAAAAGGAAATTGTCAAAAAAGAATATGCATCCCTATATTACCGACCTATTGTAAAAATACAATTCTCCTATTCAATATGGAGTTCTTTTCTAATATTTATGGAAAACTTAGCAGTTCCTTCAAAATGCTTGTGATGCAGGGATGACTTCCAGTGATAAACACAGGAAGCAAAATCTTTTGCTTTTATTTGTTATTATGGCTTGTGTTGTTCCTCTGATACAATGTTTTGTGGGATCTGATGTGCTGAGATGGAGGTCTTTTTATGCAACCCAAGATGATGTGTGGAAAGCTCATTATCATGAGGTCTTTGATCACGGACTTCGTGAGGCTTTGTGCTGTTTGGGACGTATAGAGTACTTGTAGGTTTCTATGCATTTGATTAATGTTTTGGAGTTGACTGCATACACTTTCTAATTGTGAATTTTCTCCAATTTGTTTAGGCGAGTGTCCGAGGAAGATGAAGTATACTCAGTAGCACGATTATTGGGTGATCTTGTTGCCTATCGTGCATCAGGCACTGGACATTTGGAACTCTTGGCTGGTTTGTATTGGTCAGCTTTGCAACTTTTTATTATTATGGTTAGTTATCTATAATTGGATTCTGAAATAACAATTACTTGAAGAAAATTAATTAATTTACTGGATGTATTAATATTACTTTTCTTTTCGGCCTTTTTTTTTGACATTCATCTTAAATTTATTTTCAAGCTGCTTACAACTCAACACCATATATATATATTAGTGCTAATTTAGTTAGGATTAGTTATATGCAGAATGTCAACGGATTTGATTAGGGCCGATCTCCTATTTAATTTTTCTTTTTCAAATTATTACCAAGTATTGTGTATAATCTGAATGCTATTAGAAAGTCATATAGGAGAGCTAATGTGGTTTATATTGCTTCAAATGAGCTTTTTGTCCATTATAATTCTCCATTTATTATTAAGTTCTTACTTAGTTTTGTATCTTTAGGAAGAACTCTCGGCACTGTTATTTGAGCTGAAGTGAATAAAAGCGTACCTGCCAGATCTATCCATTTCTTGTTCTCTAATTTCTCCATGTATTATAGTATTCATTTACCATTGCACTGAGTTCTTTGCTCAATGGATTATATTTTCAGGTCTAGCTTTGTTGCAGAGTCATAGCGCATCCCCTAATTCTTATGAAGGAGTAACTGAGGCATCCAAAGAATTGATTCAGGAGGCTTTTGATTTTCTTAAATTTGCTGAAGCTGCATATACAGTACTGTGATAGAACTATGGCAGTCTTAATTAATGTTTTCCTTTATTCTTTCTTGAATTGTTGTTTATGTTTTATAATTGCTGTTAGATATTTCAGGGTCCATTACTTGATCTTGGGAGACATATTCTCTTTTTCGCTTGTACATGGATCTACAGACAAGGGATTTTGACTCCATGGACTCGTAGCAGGTTATATATCCATCGGGTATCTTGTGTGACACATATATAAATTATGATATCATTATTTATTTATTTATATCCATGATATTGAATTGGTGATGTTGTTTCATATATCAAAACATTCATATGTATGATATAAGATTTTCAGTGTGCATGTCCCCAGGAGAGAGAGGGAGAGAAGTGTAACCAACAGCTACGTTGGGAATTGCATCAGCATTTTGATGTCCCAAAAGCAAATCAAGCGGGGGAAGGCGGTGGGGGTGGTGAAATGAGTTTTCTTGAAGTCAATGATAAATTCTAAGTTTATAGGAGAGGTTGGCGAGAATAAAGCAAAAAAAAAAAAAGGTTGAGATACAAGATTTGTAAAGGTTCAACATCCCTGTCTACGTCCTCTCGCTTAAGACTTTTTTTGAAAAAAAAAAAAAAAGTTATGGCACAATTGGATTCCCTTATAGGAGTAACCCAAATCCTGATAATTTTTACCCTTTTGGTTGCATCCCCACAACCTACAAACTCAGTAACACCTGATAAATTGAAGTATTTTATTTGCCAAGCAAACTACTGAGAAACAATCTCTAATTCACATGTAGTGCCTGTTTGGTTCCTTTTTTTTTTTTTTTGGTGTGTGATATTCTTCTGCGTTCTGATTTGCACTTCTTCATGCGATGGCTATGTTGACTAACATCAAATTCCTTTTTGGAGATTTTACTGTCTCCATAGATAATCAAGCACTCAATTTACTTTAATGTTATTCTTCTTTTATGATTCAATTCTCTGTTCTTGAAACTTGAACCCTGCATAGATGGCTTGCACAAATCTTGCATTTAATTCTAGAAAGATATCAAGCTAATAACTCATAGATATACCTTTCAAAAATAGCATGCAAGTCCATTTATGGAACTTTGTTACATACATATTATAATTTTCAGTTGCCGTGGCCTAAACTATGGTTTAGATGACAAATAGAGAGTATCACGTAACACCATGCATTCCTTGCATGAACACTTTACTGATTCTTAACTTTCATATGTGAAAGTTATGTTTCAGTTGCTGAAAGCTTAAGCAACATTAATAGTGTAACTATCACTTTCCGAATCTTCAAGCTGTTCAAGCATACACATAATTGGTTACAGTTTATATGTAGCCATTCAAATTTCTTTTTGAGCTGTAAATAAAAAGGAATGGAGAGAAATCGATTATTTCATTGATAGTAGAAAGCCCTATATATACAACTCTGTGAATATAAAATAGGAAACAAATATATAAAGAATAGGAAACAAGACAAACTAGGAAATAAATCTCTACATATTCCTAATTACATAAATCAAACTAAATAAGAATATTATTCAAATATCTTCCAATATCTCATAACACTCCCCCTCAAGTTGAAGCATAGATATCAATCATGTTCAACTTGTTATAGATGTAAAAAAATAAAGAGCTTCAAAACTTGTATCACAAAAGGCCTCACACCACACTAGTGTAGACCCAACCAGGTAGAAAATATCATACGAACCGACAAAACCTATAACACAAAAGGCCTCACACTACACCAATGTAGACCCAACCAGGTAGGAGAAGATGTCGTATAATCCGAGGAGAGTCAAGCGAGATATATCGACAACAAATGTCACT
>CATIWF010119941.1:0-14901 GCA_949630135.1 Balakata baccata
GATGATTTCCATGAACTTTTGCAGAGTCTCTTGATGAGAGGTGATATCTATAAATTCTGAATTTTCTTTGGTTAAATTAGTTTTAATTGGCACATGTAAAATCCTTTGATTCGGGTTTTGAAAAATTTTATTTTCCGCTGCGTTATATATATGTGATACATGATCAAAACCCTACAATAATGATATAATTAATTATTGTTTATGTGTTTCTAAATATTGATGGATTACAAATGTAATGGGGCTTTGAGATTAGAATATAATTTTTTTATCATAATAAATAATATATAATTTTGTTGTTTTAATATTATTTTTGAACAATTTGATGAATTATTTTAATTTGAATGTATTGAATTAAATTTTATGTTTTATTTTTTTTTATTTTATTTGATTTTGTGGCAATTTATAATAGATTGTTTATACATTTTAAAATTTTTAATTATTTAATCAGTTTGAATTTTATTTTAGTTTAAAATTTTGAATAATAAATGAGTAATTAAATAGGTTCGGGTATTAAACAGGTAATATTAATCGAGTTTGGAACGGGTACGGGTATTAACATTAAATTTTTAAATGGGTTTAGGACAGGTTTGAGTAGTTGTATATATAATTGGTTTCAGGTAGGGCAATTTTTGCGGGTACCTTACATGTTGCCATCCCTAGGCCCAAGCTCTGAGAACGCACTTGACTTGATCACAATTATAGATAGTTACAATTAGGTGAATAGGGAGGCCCAAGCTCTGAGAGCGGTCCTATTCACAACCCATATCCGATAGTCTAAGTATTGAGTAATTGAGCAATAATATGAATAAACAAAATAAGTAATGGTGATTGGTTATGATATGATTACAGGAAATAGCTTCAGCTTACCAGGTATGCTAATATCCTTACTTAAATGATTGTATAGCATGATCACATGAACATGATTTAATATGATTGGAAATTATGAACATGAATTATACCATGATTTCATACTAGGATATGTATATATGATATGCATGAAAGAATTTATATAATTATATGTACCACTAAGCTTTCGATAGCTTAGCGTGTGGATTTTTCTACATGTAGGTCCAAAGTCGTAGAGGAAGTTAACATCGAGAAGCCCGAGCCAGTCAAAGTATCTCAGATTCATAATCAGCTTCTAAATTTCATGCATTTTACTCATATGCTCATACGTTGGGATGTTTTGGTTATTGATAAGATTATGGATTTAAATTTTATTATTTCTTATTGATATTGGAATATGAAAGTTGCAATAAGTTGGGTGTGTTTAGCCTTAGATTGAGATTTTTCAATTACAGTTAATAAGTATGGATGCATGTTTTAGTTAATCGGTTATATTATGGACATGTTTAATTGCTAAAGGACTATAATTGGATAATAAATAGTAAGTGAACAGTCGATAAGTGGCTAACACTCTGCTGTATAATGGATCCTGCTGCTATAAAAGAGGGTGTTACAAGAGGTCATTATGATACAATGAGGTATCCAAATTCTCCTTCCCTTTGTAAAATTTAGAAATAGAGTCTCAACTCCTCAACCTCGTTTTTCAAAGGATTGTTTCTTTAAGTAAAGAATTGGTTGAAGGTCTAGATGAAATCTCATCTAATGACTTCTTAAGAGAAGCATTGGAAGTTCTTAACTCTTCCACAACCTTTTAAAGATTAGATATATCATCCTTAAGTTTGGAGTTATTTCTTTTATGGAAATCCACTTTTTTGTATCTCTCTACTTCTAAGCTCGTGACCTCAATAAGATCACCATCAACATCATCATCATCACGAAAATGTAAATCATGAGAGTAAGAGTTAGAAGTTACCTCGTTGGAGTTGTCCTCCAAAGCCATGAATCACAAGTTTGCCATATCTCCTTAACTCCCTCATTATCACTTGGTGAAGGATCATGCCATTTAGTTTTGTGGCCTTTGTCTCCACCATCCTTATGAGACTTGCCCTTGTACTTCTTAAGCCTGGGACATTCGGATTTTATGTGCCATTTCTTCCCACACTCATAGCACTTCATCTCCTCCTTATTCTTGTTAAAAGGAGCCTTTAAACTTTGAGGCTCTTTACTTATAAGTCTTGATAGTCTCATACTTGTTGACTATCATCTTCTTTATCTTTCTAGATACCACGGCTATCTCCTCATCCTCTTCTTCACTTACCTCATCATAACTAATCAGGTCCAAGTATTGAGCCTTGGAGGAGGTCGTGATTATCTTGAGTGTAAGAGGCTTCTTCTTCTCCCTTTCCACTTCAAGCTCATTATCCCTAGAAAGAACCATCTCATGAGTTAGAAGCTTACCAATGAGCATATCAATGGCAATGGTGCTCAAGTTTGTTAGAGAAGTACTCTAAAGGCAATCACCTATAGCACTTATTGTACATATTTATTTAATTAATTAATTAAAGGCATTTTCATTAATTTGGTATTCATTTGATATATGAATTGATAGTTATCTTAAATCAATTAAGGAAGTCCTTGATACATAACATAGCATGAAGGAAATCATAATGAAATCATAATAATGAGATTCTTAACATGCGCAATTATGTTAGTATCGAAATTATCCCTAATCATAGGATTAATGAGACGGAACATTATTAATCCGAATAGACTAGCACATGTTATATTCCTTGATTGGATCAAGTAGTAGATCTCATAATCTATAAGCATGAGATGCTTAGAGTTAACATATGGATACTTGCTAAGAATAGTCAAGTACATTGGATGATCTTCTATGAGACACCCATATGGATATTCTATTCAAATGTCAATGATAGTCTTATCAAAGCAATGGTGCAAGTATCCTTAGACTTGAGGTATTCAAGGATATCTTGGATATTGATTCTATACTTTGACTCTATTTCTTGTTATCTCATAGAGGTAGCTCATAAGGTGGTGATTGGGTACAATTTGAGGTATTCGAAGGTAATTAGGTAGCCAACAAAAGATTCACCACTTCGAATAGAGGGAGTGTATACCCATGGCCACTTGTCGGGACATGAAAGTCTAGCTAGAGTGGAAATGTCATGAAGATGGTTTTCACTGACATGTCTAATAGAGTAATTAGTCTCAAGGACAAGATCCAACTTCACTTGGGCTGGGTGTGACGTAGTCAGTCTAACAGGAGTTGATACATTGTTCATACTCTGAACTGAGTGCGGCATAGAATGGTGAAAGGATAAATTGTATAGAATTTGTCTAAGGAAAAGTTCGTAGTCAAACCACTGACTTTCTGGTCAATTAGGAGTCATGATGTATTACTAGATACCGATCATAACTTACAAAAATTAATTGATAATTTAAGTGGCCAACAAAATCGGGAACCTAATACGTCACATACATTGGACATGTGAAGGAGTAAAATGACTTTGGATGGGATCCAAAAATATGAGAGAATTATTTAAGGTCGGATCGCGATAAGATTACATAAAAAAATCGCTAGGGAGGGATGACGGAACTGCTAGCCTGATAGGCCGATTGGCCTACTAGGCAGGCACAAGCGGGTTGCACGTGCAGCATCTCGTATGTGCTATTTAGTTAGCCTTAGTGGCCATTATTCCAAAAAAAACTTTTCATTTTCTCGTTTCTTGATTTTTGCTTTATCAATCTAAATTTCTTTTGGATTTAAAAAACCTAAAAAGACAGAATATAGACAAGAAAAATTTGGGAGAAGAAAATATTTTGGAGACTACAAGAAAAATTAAAATGTTTAATTTTTACTTTCAAAGGAACATACATCATTGCTTTGCATTTGGAGGTATGTTCAAGGCATCTCCCTAGTGTTTTCATTCTCTCATCTTCACGTGGATATTGTTATGGACAATTCGAGATTGGATTGTTATAGGTTGTTACAACCGAACAAGGTGAGAAGTTGAAGAACAAATTAAGAAATTATAAAGGTATAATTTCTGAATTTTGCTTAATTAAATTAGTTTTAATTAGCACAAGCTGATTCTCTTGTTTTGGGTTTTAAAAAATTTTAATTTCCGCTGCATAATATATATGTGATACATGTTCAAAACCCTTCATTGGTATCAGAGCCCCTTATACCCATTAAAATTAATTTTAATTTAAGGTGCAATTGGATTGAATGGTTTTGACAATTTTGGATCTTTTGTTTTGTAAAATTGAAATTAATTTGTAAAATTTGTTTTACATATTTTTCCTTCTATAATCTGATCATGAGATAATTAAGAATGATTATATTTTATTGAAAAATTGTGTGAATATGATTCAAATAATTAATTTCGAATTTATTACAAAATTACTGAAAATTGCATTGTTGATGAACATATAATGTTGTTTGGCATAATTGTTAAGGTTGTTCATATTTTTCTTCTAATTTGATTATGGAAAAATTATTTAGACATATTGAAAATGTCTTTAAGCCTCTAGGAGTATCAAATAATTAATTCAAAATTATTTTAATTAATTTTTCAAATAAATACCGAAACAGGTCTATTTAAGGGTACCCAACGGGACTGTTTTATTTGTTTTTTTTTGTATGTGAATATTTCATTTTTAGCATCCTAAAATAATTTTTTTATGATTAAAAATATGTTATTTTGATGTTAGATGCATGTTAAAATTAATGTGCTCAAATTTAAATTTCTAAATTAATTCTAGACGGTAAATGGATCATTTTGAGCGTCTTATATGTTGGTTCGTTTATCTTGATGATTTTGGCTTGTGCTAAAATTATTTTGATAGACTTGAGCTGACCTAAAGATGATTAGAGTGATAATTTGAGGTTTCAAAAATTTTAGAAATTTTTGGAAATTAATTTTTGAATTAATTTAAGTTGAGCAAATGGCATATCTAGTATGACTAGAAAGTGGCATGTATGTTAAAATAAAATTATTTAATTTTTGACATCATAATAATTTGATTTTAAGGTGAATTTAATTTTGAATTAATTTTGGAAATATGGAATTTAATTTAATTTGATTAATTATTAAATTCCACATTAAAATGATATACAAAATTAAATTGACCAAAACAACAAAAGTAGGCAATTTTCGGTTTAAGTATTGAATCTACTTTCAAATTTATAATCTAACATTATCACTACCTATTTTATTTTAATTTTATGCATTAGAGAATACATACTAGAGGTATATGGAAAGGCATAATGGATGATTATGGACTTTGACCCAATATGATTGAGCATGCATGATTTTTGTTTTAGGGTGAATAGGACCTGCGTATATTTGTCATCTATTCTTTCTCATATATTTCTTTTCTTATCTTATTTCCCTTAAATGTAAATTGAGGTTTTCTATATTTGAAAAATATAATTAGATTCCATAGGATTAGGATAGAATAGAGATGCAAATGAGCATGAAACAAAGGAGATGGTGTCATAAACAAGAAGACTTAGAAGTAGGAATTTGATTTTTATTTTTGGGTTGTAATTCATGCATATACCTAGGTAAGACCTAGCCAAGCTCTCTTTGTTTCAAGAGATTGACTTTTGTATGTTCATAATCATGCCATATAGTTAATGTAACTATATTTATATATCCATGTGATGAATGTATGATATATAAAAGCATGCAATGATAACATGATAGGACTAAATTAATAAAATTTCTCGCTAAATAAACAATTATGTCTTATGTCTTATATTAATGTACGGAGAATCAAAGTTCTTCTAGAGTTAGAATTATTGAGTAGCCTCAAGCTCACTCTATAAGAATATGTTCAAACCATTGAAATTAGATTTCATGATTAATGGATTGGACTTAACCAATATCATTGATTTGTTGGATTTGTGCCAAGATCAATGAGTTTTGGAGGCGAAGTTGGGTAAGTGTACATGAGATGTGCACATATCAAGAGTTGATAACCCAATGTGTGTGCACACATCGAATTGGTTGATAGTACAAGATTCAATAGTTCCATGGAAATGCAATTGGTATGGATCAGATACCTACCAACTAAACTAAGGATGGTTTGTTGTGTTGCCTCAAGGTCATTCTTAGCAAATTGGATATCAATCCACTAAGAGAAGTCTCATATAGGTTCTCTCGGGTTCATAGTGAAGGCTATGGACTCACAATAAAATAGTGGGAGTTATAATGTAATTTATTAAAGACCTAATAATCATGCATTTTCACGTACGTTCTAACACACTCTTTTTACATCTAGGTTGCTAGAATCACCATCTTGGGATCAAGTGTGAATTTGCGATCACTAATGGAGTCAAACAAGTTGACTGGGCCTAACTTCTTGGACTGGCTTAGGAATTTGAGAATACTTCTCAAATCCAAGAAAATAGGTTATGTCCTAGATGAAGGACTTCCCAATTCCCCTATTGCTGATGCTTCTAAAGATGTTCAGAAGGCATACAAAAAGCATCTTGAAGATAGTGAGATGGCAAGTTGCATTATGCTTGCCACTGTGTCGACTGAGTTGCAAAAGTAGCATGAGGCTATGGATGCTCACTCCATAGTCTTCCATCTAAGAGAGCTATTTAATGAGAAAGCACAATCCGAAAGGCTTAAGATATCAAGGCTGCTCTTCCACTTTAAGATGGTTAAGGGGACATCTCCAGTGCAATATGCACTGAAGATGAATGGCCATATTGAGAGGTTGGCCACCTTGGGTTTTGTGATGGATCATCAATTAAGTATTGACTTAATTCTAACTGGTTTGACCTACAGTTATGCACATTTTGTGCTTACCTATAGGATAAACTAGATCTCCACCACTATTCCTGAGCTGATCAATATGCTCAAGACAACTGAGTCATCTGTCAAGAAAGACAGTAAGGCTAGGATGCTAATGGACTCTTTTGGTTCCAAGAAGAAGAACCAAAAGAAGAAAAAGCAATCCATAAAGCCTAAGCGAGGTGTGGCCAAGAAGAAGGCTAAACAGATTGTCCCAAAAGGGACTTGCTTCCATTGTGGCAAGCATGGCCATTGGAAGAGGAACTGCAAGGCCTACTTGGAGTCCTTGGAAAAGAAGGCATCAGGAATTTATGTCATTGAGGTTAATATTGTTTCTAATAACAATGTATGGGTATTAGATACCGGTTGTGGCTCACACATATGCACTAATATGCATGGCCTAAAGAACAATAGACAGCTTAATAAGGGAGGGTCGGACTTGCGCGTTGGAAATGGAGCAATGGTTGTTGCATTAGCTATAGGAACCTATGTCTTGACCCTTCCCAGTGGGCTTATTTTAAATTTGGACAATTATTTTTATGCACCCACTTTAACTAAAAACTTTATTTCTATTTCTAGTTTAAATAAAGATAGTTTCCATTTGGCTTTTAGTAACAATTATTGTTCTATTATGTTAAGTGGTATTTTTTATTCTAGTGGTACATTATGCAATGGTATATACATATTAGATATGTCAAATCCAATTTTAAATATCAATGACAATAAGAGGCATAAACATGATTTGTTGAAATCATCTTATTTATAGCATTGTCGTCTTGGCCATATAAGTGAGAAGCACATGACTAAGCTACACAAGAGTGGTAGTTTGAGGTCATTTAATTATAAATCATATGACACATATGAATCTTACTTATTAGGCAAGATGACAAAATTGCCCTTTAAGGGAAAGGGTGAACGTGCTAATGGGCTATTAGACTTAATACATTCAAATGTATGTGGTCCAATATCCATACATGCCAAAGGTGGTTTCATCTACTTCATTACCTTTATCGATGACTACTCACGATTTGGGTATGTGTATCTTATGAGATACAAATTTGAAACTTTTGAAAAATTCAAAGAATTTAGAAATGGAGTAGAGAAACAACTTGGGAAAAGTATTAAAACACTTCGGTATGATCGAGATGGAGAATACTTAAGCCAAGAGTTTCTTAACTATCATAAGGATAATAGGATATTATCCCAGTGGACTCTACCTTACACACCACATCACAGTGGAGTGGTTGAAAGGAGAAACCAAACCTTGTTAGATATGGTTAGGTTAATGATGAGCTTTGCAGAACTACCTAAATCATTTTAGGGTTATGCACTAGAGACTACCATTTATATTTTGAATAGAGTCCCTTCAAAGTTAGTTGATGTTACTCCATATGAGATGTGGAATTATAAAAGGCACATACTTTCTTACATGAGAGTTTGGGGTTGTCTTGCTTATGTGAACAATATCAGATAAGTTGTCTGATCGATGTCTATTTATAGGATATCCTAAAGCATTATATGGATATCAATTCTACCACCCCTTAGAACTAAAAGTATTTGTTTCAAGACATGCTATCTTTTTGAGGAAAGAGTTTCTTCTAAAAGGAGATAGTGGGAGCAAAATTGAACTTGAGAAAGTTCAAGATGCTGAAGTAGACATTGATCAACTGCCTGAACTCGAGCCTACTACTCATACAAATGAGACAGTAGCTCAACCTTCTGAAGCACAAGAACTTCACGCACTGTTCTAGAGATATATGGATTTCTTATAAGCAAATATAATGATGTATTGCTCATAGAAGATGATGAGCCTACAACCTATGAAGAAGTACTGAAAAGTTCAGATGCCATGAAGTCAGAAATGGATTCCATGTATGAAAACCAAGTATGGACTTTGGTTGATCCACCCGAAGGGATAAAGCCTAGAGGGTGCAAATGGGTTTTTAAGAAAAAAATCGATATGGATGGTAATGTGGTTACCTATAAAGCTAGACTAGTAGTTAAAGGGTATCATCAAAGACAAGGAATTGACTATGACGGAACTTTTAGCCCAGTAGCTATTCTTAAATCCATAAGGATACTCCTAGCCATTACTACACATTATGATTATGAGATACGTCAAATAGATGTGAAAATAGCTTTTTCTTAATGGAAACCTAACTAAGGATGTGTACATGATATAGCCAGAGGGTTTCATATCCAAAGATGGCAAAAAAGGTATGCAAGTTTTAAAGATCCATTTATGGAATGAAACAAGCATCCAGGAGTTGGAATATCCAGTTTGATGAGACAATCAAACAATTTGGTTTCTCACAAAATCCAAATGAGCCTTGTGTATACAAGAAGGTTAGTGAGAGTGCAATTGTTTTCCTTATGTTGTATGTAGATGACATACTGCTAATAGGAAATGATGTTTCAGTCTTGCAATCGATCAAAATCGGGTTATCCAAGAATCTCTCCATGAAAGATCTTAGAGAAGCAACCTATATTTTGGGGATAAGAATCTATAGAGATAGATTTAAAAGGTTGCTCGGTCTTTCACAGTCTACACACATAGACAATGTGCTAAAAAGATTTAGCATGGAGCAGTCCAATAGAGAATATATTCCTATAACCTATGGAATTACTATCTCAAAATCTATGTGTCCAAAGACACAAGATAAGAGGACACGCATGAGTATGACTCCATGTGCTTCGGCCATAGGATCAATCATGTATGCTATGATATGTACAAGACCCGATGTATCATATGCTCTGAGTGTCACGAGTAGATACCAATCGGACCCTAGTGAGGGTCATTGGGTGACTGTTAAGAATATCCTTAAGTACTTGAAAATGACTAAGGATGTATTCTTAGTATATGGAGATAGAGACCTTATAGTGAGCGGATATATAGATGCCAGCTTCCAATCTAACAAGGATGACTCAAAATCCCAATCAGGTTATATGTTCACACTTATTGGTGGAGCAGTCAGTTGAAAGAGTTGCAAACAAGGAACAACTGCTAATTCCACAATTGAAGCAGAGTACATAGCAACTTCCGAAGCAGCAAAGGAAGTGGTTTGGATTAAGAAATTCATCATGCAACTTGGAGTGGTTCTTAGCATTGTTGGTCTAATACAATTGTATTGTGACAACAATGGAGCCATTGCACAAGCAAATGAGCCACAATCTGATCAGAAGTCTAAACACGTACTCAGAACATACCATTTGATTAGAGAAATCATTAGTAGGAATGATGTAAAAGTAGAGAAAGTGCTCACTGATTAGAATATAGCTGATCGTCTAATTAAGCCACTTCCCCAAAGGAAATATAATTCTCATGTACTCGCCTATAGAATTCAATATAAAGGCAATTGGCTTTAGTGCAAGTAGTAGGTTGTTAGAGAAGTGCTATAAAGGCAATCACATTTAGCACTTATTGTACATATTTATTTTATTAATTAATTAAAGGCATTTTCATTAATTTGGTATTCATTTGATATATGAATTGATAGTGATCTTAAATCAATTAATAAAGTTCTTGATACATAACATAGCATGAAGGAAATCATAATGAGATCATGATAATGAGATTCTTATCATGTGTAATTATGTTAGTATGTAAATTATCCATAGTCATAGGATTAATGAGACGGGACATTATTAATCTGGATAAACTAGCACATGTTATATTCCTTAATTGAATCAAGTAGTGGATCTCATAATTTGTAAGTATGAGATGTTTAGAGTTAACATGTGGATGCTTGCTAAGAGTAGCCAAGTACATTGGATGATCTTCTATGAGACAATCGTATGGATATTCTATTCAAATGTCAATGATAGTTTTACCATAGTAATGGTGCAAGTATCCTTAGACTTAAGGTACTTAAGGATATCTTAGATACTAATTATGTACTTTGACTCTATTCCTTGTTACCTTATAGAGGTTGCTCATAGGCTAGTGATTGGGTACAATTTGAGGTACTCGAAGGTAATTGAGTAGCCAACGAAGGATTCGCCACTCCGAATTGAGGGAGTGTATACCTATGGCCATTTGTCAAGACATTGCTCGGGAATCTCTAGCCGAAATAGAAATGTCATAAAGATGTTCTTAAGTGACATGTCTAATAGAGTAATTAGTCTCAAGGACAAGATCCAACTTCACTAGGGCTAGGTGTGACCTATTCAATCTAGCGGGAGTTGACACATTGTCTATACTCTGAACCAAGTGGGGTATAGAATGGTGAAAGGATAAATTGCACAGAAATTGTCTATGGAAAGGTTAGTAGTCAGACCACTGACTTTCCGGTCACTTAAGGGTCATGATGTGTTGCTAGATACTGCTCATGACTTGCTTAAATTAATTGATAATTTACGTGGCAAATGTAACCGGGAATCTAATGGGTCACATGCATTGGAGATGTGAAGAATGAGTAAAATGACTTTGGATGGGATCCAAAATATGAGAGAATTATTTAGGGTCGGATAGAGATAAGATCACTGGAAAAAATCGCTCGGGAGAGGGGATGATGGGCCCGTATGGATTTGCTGGCCTAGCAAGCCTAGGTAGGATACGAGCAATAGCAGCGTGCATGTGCTATTTAGTTAGCCTTAATAGCCATTATTCCCAAAAAAAAAAAATTTATTTTCTCCTCTCTTGATTTTTACTCTATCAATCTTATTTTCTTTTAGATCTAAAAGACCCCAAAAGACATATTATAGACAAGGAAAAAATTTTTGGAGAAGAAAATATTTTGGAGACTATAAGAAAAATTAAAGAGTTTAATTTTTCCTCTGAAAGGAACATATACCATTGCTAGCACTTTGAGGTATGTTCAAGCCATCTTCCTAGTAGTTTTGTCCTCTCATCTTTGCGTGGATAATGTTAGAGACAATCCAAAATTGAATTGTTGTGGTTTACTACAACCCAACGAGGTGAGAAGTTGAAGAACAAATCAAGAAATTATAAAGGTATAATTTCTGAATTTTGCTTAAATAAAATTAGTTTTAATTGGCACAAGCCAACTCTCTTGTTTCGGGTTTTGAAAAATCTTAATTTATGCTGCGTAATATGTATGTGATACATGTTTAAAATCCTTCAAAGTCCTCATTGGCTTCTTCAATATCTGCCACCCTTGAGCCATAGTCTCTCATAGAAAGACTCCTCAAGATCTTGTTATTGACATCTTGAAGGCTTATATGTCTTCCATACTTCTTCATACCATTGATGATGGTGAGGCGACAGTTGGTCATCTCGATGATGGACTAATTAGGCTTCATCTTTGTTGACCTTAGGGTGATTGATCTCTATTTTGATTTTGACAATCAAATTAAATGTTACTGATGTCTTCATCTAATGTTGTTTTAATAGTGTACAATGTTTCAAGTCAATTGGATTTGATTTGCCTATTGAACAAATCAATCATTTCCTGGAGATGCGTAACTCCCGATCGGGACTCAAGTAAGAAAAAATATGTCCTGACTAAGGAATATTGCTCTCTGATGCTAAAAAGTTCCAATAGCAAAAGCATATCGGGACTGGTAATTTCCCGACCGGGACTTGTGTATAGACTAGGAAAATGAATTTCCCGACCGAGAAATTTGACTGAGACTAGCCGTTAGAGAGCTGTTGAAGAAAAGGACAAATCCAAGGCTGCCACGTGTGAGGCTCCAACGGATATATGAATTTCCCGACCGGAAAACATGGTTTCCTGACTGGGAAACCGTCTCTATCAGACAACTTTGAATCAATCATCTTTTAAACATTAGAAATAATTTTTGCACTATATTTAACGGCTAATTGGAAGGTAAATACTATATATAGACCTCCAAAAGGCCTTAAAAAATAGGAGCTTAATTTTAAGTGTGCCAAAACTCTTGCAATTTTATTTCCCAACTTATTTTGTAAAAAGGTTGAAGTGTTAACCTTAAACACTTGGGTATAGGTTGTAAAAGTGATCCTAGTGACAAAAACTCTTGTTGTGTTGTGTGTGAGCCTGTTCAAAACACAAGGAATTGGTTATTGTGTGAGCTATTAAAACACAAGAGATTTGGGTTCGATGTGAGCTTTGAGAAAACACTTAGTTATGGGTGAGTTAGGAAAACTCTCTAGTTATGAGTTAGCTAGGAAACTCTCTTGTAATCTCAAGTTGAGATAGTAGAACTCCCAATTGCGGTTGGAGAGATGACTAGGGTTTGTTTACACCCAAACCTCTATAAATCCTTATGTGCAATCTTCTCTTGCTCTTCTACTTTCTATGTTTTATTTGCATATTATTCAAACACTCAAAGAAGTCCACTAGGCCGAAAATTTCTGTTTACCACCAATTCAACCCCCCCCCCCTTCTTAGTGCACCATCTTTCCAACAATTGGTATTAGAGCCTGGTTTCTCTATTCAAGACTTAAGTGTGAGAGAAAAGATCAAGATGGTGAAGGGTGAAGTTAGCAATCATTTCCCTATTTTTAATGGTGCCAACTTTGCTCAATGGAAGTTTCGAATGGAGCTTTTTATGGATAGTGAGTCCATTGATTTATGGGACACTATCTATAAGGAATGGAAGCCATCAACGATGGAAGTGGAAGGTGTAAAGGAAGAAATTTCTCGGGATGATTGGTCCAATGCTCAAAGGAAGGCAAATGGAAGAAACAAAAGAGCAATAGCAATTCTCCTTGCCACCATTCCTCAAGAAGATAGTCTTAAAGTGTTGCATTGTAGAAGCGCTCATGGCATTTGGAAAACCTTGGAGAATTACTATGAAGGAACCAAACAAGTGAAGTCCAAGAGATTCCAATTGATCATATCCGAATATGAGATTTTCAAGATGAAATCCTTTGAGTCTATTACCGACATGACCAACCGACTCCTTACTATCATCAACAACTTAAGAAAGGTTGGGAAGCACCTTAAGCTTGAAGATATCAACAAAATTTTGAGAAGTCTTCCCATCAAGGAGTACGGGTCAAGAGTTGACGCCATTGAAGAAGACAATGATGATTTAAGTAAAATGTCCACCGATATGTTCATTAGCGAGCTTCTCACACATGAGATGGCTTTGGCAAAGACAA
Organism: Balakata baccata; assembly: GCA_949630135.1. Classification (NCBI taxonomy): domain Eukaryota; kingdom Viridiplantae; phylum Streptophyta; class Magnoliopsida; order Malpighiales; family Euphorbiaceae; genus Balakata; species Balakata baccata. The sequence goes on from CATIWF010119941.1 coordinate 13,726, forward strand.
GGAGATAGAGCTTTAAAAGGAGAAGAAGGCTTTAGCTTTCAAAGCTTCAACTTCAAATTATTATGAAGATGAAAGCTCTAGCTAAGAGGAAATGAGTGAAGAAGATAGTGATAAAGAGATTGTCAACCTTATGAGAAGATTAAAGCTTAAGGAAAAGAAAATGTATGGCAATAACTTCAATCAATCCTCCAAGTACTCAAGACACAAAAGAAGTTCATACATAAAGCAAAGAAGGCATGAGCCCTCAAGTGATGAAAACTCCTCAAGTGAAGGAGAAATTGCAGCCTCTTGCTTCATGGCTCAACAAGAGGACTCCTATGAGGTATATTCCACATCTCAATCTTTTGATAACATGCATAATGATGATGATATCTTGATTGAAGTCATGAACATTGAAATTGAGAAATTTAAAAAGAAAAGTATTTTTCATAAAAACAAGTATTTGGATTTGAAAAATGATTTTGATGATCTATAAAAAATTATTTTAGAGCTTAAAATATCTAATAGGAAATCATTGGATGATCTTTCATCAAAACCTTAAACCTCTTATTTGCTTAAAGAAAATAATATTTTAAAAGGTGAGGTTAAAGAGCTTAGAAACTCAATTTCAAAATTTCATAAAGGGAAGGAAAATTTGGATACACTTATTGTATCTCAAGGACCTCCTCTAGTGGAACATGGTCTAGGCTTCAATGGAGCTCCAACGTCATTTCCACCTTGCTCAATATTTGTTAAGGCTAGCACACCACAAACCTCATTCATTGAGGTAATTGGCTCTAAAGCCAAATGGAAGGCACACACCAAAGCCACTACTTAAAAAAAGAGTAGTAAAAGCTCACATAGTCTAAGAAGGAAACCTCAAAAGACCAACCATGCCTTTTTGTATAAAAGGCATGCACCTAAGATTTCACACACCACATAATATTGTGCTTGCTCACATTCACATTCTTTTCATGTTGTGAAACCTAAAGCTCATGCAAAGTGGCAATAAACATTTAAGTCTAAGCAATGCCACTATTGTATGAGATTTGGGCACATAAACTGTTAGAGATGTGCCCAAAAGGCAATCGCCTTAAGCACTTAGTGTACACATTCATAAAGGCATTCTTTCATTATATTAGTATTCATTTGCATATGAATTGATATAGATCTTAAACTGATTAATGAAAGTCCATG